>PVIH01022598.1:0-26746 GCA_004025045.1 Sigmodon hispidus | reverse complement strand
CCTAAATATAACACCAGTGGCATAGGCACTAAGACCAACAATCAATAAGTGGGATCTCCTGAAGCTGGGAAGCTTCTGCAAAGCCAAGGACACTGTCAATAGGACAAAACGCCAGCCTACAGAATGGGAAAAGATTTTCACCAACCCTACAAGTGATAGAGGACTGATCTCTAAGGTATATAAAGAGCTCAAGAATTTATATCCCAAAACCTTGAATAACCCTATCATAAAATGGGGTTCAGATCTAAAAAGGGAATTCTCAGCAGAGGAACTACAAATGGCTGAAAGGCACCTGAAAAAGTGCTCTTCATCTTTAGTCATCAGAGAAATGCAAATCAAAACAACTTTGAGATACCACCTAACACCTGTTAGATTGGCTAAGATAAAAGGCACAGATGACAGCCTATGCTGGAGAGGATGCGGAACAAAGGGAACACTCCTCCATTGTTGGTGGGATTGTAAGTTTGTTCAGCCACTTTGGAATACAATATGGAGGTTTCTCAGAAAATTGAGAATCAATCTCCCCAAGGACCCAGCAATACCACTTCTGGGTATATACCCTAAAGAAGCACATTCACACTCCAAAGGTATTAGCTCAACTATGTTTATAGGAGCATTACTTGTAATAGCAAGAACCTGGAAACAACCTAGATGTCCCTCAACTGAAGAATGGATTAACAAACTGTGGTACATCTACACAATGAAATACTACTCAGCAGTAAGAAAAAATGATATCCTAAAATTCACAGGTAAATGGATGCATTTGGAGAATATCCTCCTGAGCGAAGTCTCACAAACTCAGAGAGATAAGCAGGGGATGTACTCACTTACTAGTGGTCTCTAAACAAACAAACAAGAAATAAAGCCAAACATGCCCAAGCGGCAAACCACAACCACCGAACAGCTTGGGATCAGAAACACCCAGGACTGAACCTTCAAAGCCCAGTCCAACTATAGGAACACCTGACTCACTCTTGAGGGAGGGGGGACAGAACTGGATTTGTCCAGAAGTGGAGACTGATCTAAGCATTATTGGGTCAGTGGGACCATAGGACTGTCTGCTCCCTGCCCAGGGAGGGGATGGGGAGTTGCAGAGAAGAAAAATGACCAGATGTGTTGGGAGGGGGAAGAGACCTTGAATAAGGATATACAGGGATGGAAAAAAAAATTCAGAGGGAAAGCTGAACACAAAGTAAATATATGTGTAGCAATCTTATTTGCATTACCACCCTTGATAAGCCATTCTTATGATTCTTATCCTTTTTATAGTTATTGTTAACTCTTTCACATTTTAAATTCTTTTTACTGTTTTTTTGATCAATACAAAATAAAGAAGGAAAAAAAGAAAAAAAAAACATTGTGAAAATGACAATCTTACCAAAAGCAATCTACAGATTCAATGCAACTGTCATCAAAATGACAACACAAGTTTTTATAGAACTTGAAAGAACAATATTCAATTTTATTTTGAATAACAGGAAAGCCAGGTTTGCCAAAACAATTTTGCTTAATAAAAGAACTTCGGGAGGAATCACCACCCCCAACATCCAATTATACTATAGAGCCACAGTAATAAAACCATACTGGCATAAAAATAGACTTCTGAATCAATGGAATAGAAGTGAACATCCCTACATATACCCACATACCTATGACCACCTGATTTTTGATAATGAGGCCAAAAATATTTAATTGAAGAAAGGTAGTATCTTCAATAAATGGTGTTATCATAACTGGATGGTAGTGTGTAGAAAAATGGAAATAGATCCAAACCTATCACCTTGCTCAAAATTTAAATCCAAATGGATGAAAGGCCTCAACATAAACCTAGCTACACTGAACTTGATAGAAAAAAAGTGGCATATACCTTCCAATGAATTGGCACTGGTGACCACTTCCTAAATATAGCACCAGCAGTGCAGGCACTAATAACAACAATCAGTAAGTGGGACCTCCTTAACTCAGAAGCTTCTGTAAAGCCAAGGACACAGTCAATAAGACAAAACGACGGCTTTTGGAATGGGAAAAGATTTTTACCAAATTTACAAGTGACAGAGGACTGATCTCTGAAGTATAAAGAGAAGTCAAGAAACTAGAGTTCAAAACCCTTAGTGACACGATTAAAAAATGCCAGAGAGCATCCATAGACACAATGAGGAGTCAGCAGCAGACACAGAGGAAAGAAGCTGACTGCTGCTATGAGAAAAGGTGCTAAACTGTAGCATGGCTGAACAAGATGGGTTTGATTGAGAGCAAGTACTAGTAAATTATATGCCTGGGCCGTAGGTCAAACAGTGTAAAAAAAAAAAATAGAAAATGAGGGTCTGAACTAAAATGGGAATTCTCAGCAGGAGAATTAAAAATGGATGAAAGGCTAATGAAAATTTGTTCGACATCTTAAGCCATTAGAGTAATGCAAATCAAAATAATTTTGAGATACCACCTTACACCTGTCAGAATGTCTAAGATTTGAAATACAGATAACAGCCTATGCTTTAGAGGATGCAGAGCCAGAGGATCACTCCTCCATTGTTGGTGGGAGTGTAAGCTTGTTGAGTCACTCTGGAATAAGGTATGATGGTTTCTCAGAAAACTGGGGCTCAATCTCCCCAAGGATCGAGCAATACTACTTTTAGGCATATACCCTAAGGAGTCACATTCGCAACCCAAAAGAATTAGCTCAACTATGTCCATAGCAGCATTATTGTCTGGCCACAGGGAGTTTAATTATGCTCCAGTAAGTAAATGAGCAGCATGAATGGGCAGTTTTGTAAATAGTGAGATCACAAGAGTGGGCATGAATCTAAGAAGTCTGATAACTCTGTTTGATGGGGTACATGATGTAAAATCACCGAATAATATATATATATATATATATATGTATAGTACTCAAGAAAGAATAATACTTTGGTGTATTATGTTGATTTTTTGCTATGTAGTCTTACTTTTTTTCCTAGTACACCTTTTTTTCTACTTTCTTCAAGAGACTGTCCATTAAAATTTGTCTACGTGGGCATTATAGTAAAAGCTAGGGAACCAACTTAAATATTCCATATCCCACATACCAAAAAAGTTTACTTTTGAGAGTCATGGGACTTTGGTAAGTGGTTTTATGCCAGAATTTTTGTATAACCAAAAGAAGGATGTCAGTGAAGGCTTTTGAGGGAAACTTCTTCTGAGAAAAATTTCTTCATCATGGAGACTTTATTTAAAGACTATCATATAGCATTTAATTTATATGCTCAACCTTGAATGTTATCAGTCACACTTGATTATACTTGTTCATAAAGAAAAAAATGATGTGCATGAAAGAATGAATAAATATACCATGTTATCATAATCTTATGATTTCATATGTATTCAGAGTTGAAATTATTTTAATATTTTAGTCAAGCTTCAAAGTTAGTTGGTAAAGATTTTGGTAATCCCTTCTTCATACATTATAAATTTTTTTATGTTTGTACTTCTCTATATTGTTATATACACTTGAATAAACTGGTACACATATTTATGTAAAATAATGACTAAGGATGTGGAAATTAATATGTTCTCAGGTAAAAAAAATGACCTTTTAAGAACTTTTAATGTTTTATTTTATTCCTTTTATAAATTTTGAACATTTTCTGTTTCTCCCAATTCCTTCCAGTTACTCCTTTTTCTTTATCAGTCTAACTTCACATTTTCTTTTTGTATTAAATACAACCAAGCAAAACCAAAATAACAAATCAAAACAACAACAAAACATGCACAAAATTACAAAGCCTGTCAATATATTTTAATGGAATTTTGGATTGTCCCTTTAGACATTATAAATAGATAAAGTATCTTCCACAGGTCTATTAAACACTGTTTTGGTTTTATACAGGAGGACTACAGCTAATATTCAGTATTAGGATGGCTGACACACTACTATATCAATAAGGTTTATATCAGTAATTTTAATGTAACTTCACCTATCCCCTAGAGGTTGAGTTAAGAAAATACCTAATTCAAAACTGGAAGAAATAATGTATTAAGAGAGATGGACTGATGAGGATAAAGGAAGGAGAGAAAGAATACATTGATCTTGCTATTTGTAAACTACTCCTGAAAAATTTCTACTTAATGAAATAACCTTTGGAGATAGAGTATTACATGATTCAATTACAACTATCTATATTAGTCAAAGATATAGTAACATAGAATATGTGATTTGCAGAGGCTAAGCTGCTAACAGAGCAGAGGTTGCTATTGTTCAATGAGTATAAACATTTTGGTAAATAAACAAGTTTAATAAATCTCTTGCATAGCATGTCTCCATTATTTTCAATGCAGTCATTGCTCATTTTTAAATAATTAGTTCTCAGACTAAATGATCCTACCACTTAAAAAGGGTAAGGGATGTAACAGTCTATACTTGAGAGAGGTTGTATTCTCACAGATGAATTTAATATTTTACTCTCTTTACTTTGAAAAAGATATATTGAAGTATAATTTATATACAACTACATGGCCATTTTAATATGAATTATTAGCTATATTTGGACATATATAAATAACATCTGTGTTTTCACTACAATAATTATAAAAACAGAAATGACCTATAAAAGCCAACACACACTTTATTTCTGGCCCTGCCCATGTATGCATCATATCAATGACATAGAGATAGCATTATAAATGTCAAAATATTCTTATTACATTTTGTTACATCTATTATTGACAAATTTTTGTATTATAAGCTATCTTTGTAATTTGAATTCTTCTCAAATCATTGTTAAAAATAAACCACAACCTTAGATTTAAAAAAAAAATTATACTATTAATATTTTTAACAATTTTTTTGTTTTGGTTGTTTTTTATTATGAATAACAAATATATTTTATTGTTTTTTTTTAAGACAGGGTTTCTCTGTGTGATTCTGGCTGTCCTTCGGATCATCCTAGCCTAGAACTCAAACTCTCTGCCTCTGGAATGCTGACTGCTAGGATTAAAGGCATGCACCACTGAAGGGCAATAAAATATTTTAATCCTTTGCTTTTTTATAAAAGAGTATTTAATATTAGCTAATGAATGTCTTCTGGTGAAGATATAATTTCTGTATGTGCACATCCATAAGTGGGCTTATATCATCTATTCTGAGAATGACCACCTAGACACCCAGTGAGAAAAGAAATACTTCTTATCTTGGCTTAAAAATACTACTACAAAAGTTCTTTAATAATAATAGATGGATTTCAGTTTTTAAGTATGTGTGTGAAGTGCATGTGTAGATATGTATGTAATATGTGTATAGAATATATGTTTGTATGTTTTCTGTGTTTGAGTCTCATATAGGTATATGAATATACATGTGTATATGTTTACATATGTGTGCAACACGTCTGTATATGTATGTGTGTATGTGTTTGAAGGTCATGTTTGTGAGAATGCACATATACTTCAACACTCATGAAGATCTGAACACAGCCTCATCTTTAAGCTTGTGTGAGATAGGGTCTCCTGTTGCGCGCATATTTCAAGCTATCTTGCTTCTTGGAATTCTTTTATCTTCTTTTGCCAACTAGCTTTATGAGCTGGAAGCTTATTCCTGTGTCCGACTTTACACGAGTTCTGTTCATGGAACTAAGCACCCTGACATTTCCTTGAAAGTGCCTTACCAACCAACTCATCTCCTCAAGCCTTGATAACAATTTAAAAATTACTTAAGTACACATGACTCTTTGGACATCCTCTCTCCCTGAATATCTAAGAAATCTTTTGATATGTGGACAGAAATTGCCAAAGAGTTACTTTTCTTTACTGTCCTTATCCATTTAAAGCCTTCCAAAGATTTATGGTGCAAGTATGTTGTGAATCTGGGTCAATTTATTATATTGATTAGATATTTTAAATATGCTTACTTTAAAGTAAAATTTTTAGTCACTAATTTTAAACAGGTTTAGATTTTTAGAGCAAACTAAAAAGTAAAATCTACATAATTGATTCATTTTACTACTCTGAAGCAGAATGAAAAACTGCATATATAACATATTAAAATTTCCATTTCCAATACTAAATAAAACACTATTTCTTGTCACTAACAAATAAGGGTAACGGAAAGTTGCTTTAATTACATGACTATTTACATCTGAAAATCAAAGCATATTCATTTATCAGTGGGTGCAACTCTTGAGGCTACAATCAAGGAAATGTATTCAAGAGCTAAGACAATTTAATACACTACATGTCAATCAAATTAAGAGACTTCATGGAAGTAAAATATACCAATGCAAAAGGTAACATAAGGTTAAGAAAATTAGATTCCTAATGTGTTTCAGTCCCCTTGGCATACAACCCATTTTTCTAAATGGAAGTAGCTGAAAATTTACCCAGGGTGATAGATTAAGCAAAATGGAAAAGTAATTAGGGACACACAAAATGTCAGAATATTTATGTATTTGACTCTGAAGTGCAAGAAAGATAATTTGCTTTTACAGGCCTTTCTGATGTTTCACTGAGTAGAATCTTATTTGCAAAAAAGTTTTGTGGTTTCTTTTTAAATAGAATAATTTTATGTAGGCAAGAATTGCCTCAATTTGTGGTAATTTTCCTTCCTTTTCATTCTAAATGCCAGGATTCTAGGAGTAAACATCACAGCTCACTTTATTGATAGGATATTGATTTTCTCATAGGAATCAAAGTTCGAATAATTCTTAGAAAGTTCTTTGAGATCAAATAAAATTGTTCAGTGAGTACAAGAGCCTTTAGATCAGTCTGAGAATATGACTGGTCATCTGAATCCACATTGTATAAAGAACTTGTTTTTATGGTACTTTGCTTTGATACACACATGCACACACACAGGTATGTGTATGGGTACATGCACATAGTCTCTAACAGGCATTCACATCACTTGCACATGTGTGCATACATACTCACATATACATCTGAAAACATATAGAGAAGGAGAGGAAAGAGAAAAAGAGCACAGAACTATAATTTTAAAATTTAAAAGTAATATTATTTGAAACTGTGTTAAAGTCTGTCTACTTATGCTGTGCATTGAGCATTATATATGTAATGTTTATATATATTTATGTATATATATGGATATATAAAAACATTACATATATAATGTATATACCACAACTGAAACTGTGCTATATACTCACCTGTAATTCAATTACTCAGAAGTCAGAAGACATATCTCTGTGAGATTGTGAGTAGCCTTGCCAGCATATTAAACTTCAAGCCATCCAGGTTTACAGAGTAAGACCCTGTCTCAAGGCAAACTATAATATCAATGAATTTTATAAATACATAAAACATTGGACAGTTAACAAATGCAAAGTACGGATCACACAATAAAACATACTAAAAATACATAGGGAAGTTTAGCTGAAGAGCAGAGAAAGGGGGAAGTAGTTGAAAACAAAGGAGAAATAGATACCATAAGACAATGAGAAACATGTGCTCTCTTTTTATTATCTAACAAATAGTATGCTGAAAATTTTCTCACATTGTTACAAAACCCACATTATATATATTTTAGTGTCTACAAATATTTTCACACTCATTTTGATTTAAATTACTTGTGTTCTAAAATAGGATAAAGACCTATAACAGTTTCTCTTGGCATGTTAAGGAATTAAGCAAGCCATATGCAATTTTTTAAAAAAAATAATTATATTAATAATGTTTTTGTTTAAAACTAATTGTGATGTCATGCATACATGATTATATAATTGTAAATAAATGTTTCTGAATATAAGCTTTTGTTCATAGAATGTTATTTATATTTAGGTTTTTATGGCTAACCATTTGGCACTGGACAACCTATTGCTGTTTATTTCCCAGAGGAAGAAAACTTCTATTGCTCTCATCTTTATTTGATGACTCATGTCTTTATTGAAGTACCTTGGTCTTTTGCCTATAAACCTGGGCATTTCCATTGTTGCTGTCTCTCTTATGGTTATGTTTTATAGGGAGACTTTATGGGCTTAGATTCTGAAAATACTGATACAAAATCTCCTGCAAACATGTGACTTCCCTGATTCTTACAAACATTCTGTACCCCTGCCCCTTCTTTATTTATCCCCAGACCTTAGGTATAGAAGAACTTTGTAGATGTATCCACTGAGACTGGACTCCATAAATCTGCATTTTAATCAATTGTGGTTTTATGTAGTTTTCCCGAACTGTCACAAAGGAACACTTCCCAGATGAGAGAAGACTATCCTTATCTGTGAGTATAAGAACAAAAGTTTGTAGATTGTTGTTAGTTTGTGCTGGTTTAGAAAATTCATGGTAGCCACAAAGATAGATGCTCCTGTTATACAAAAAAAATAGTAAATAACTGTCCAAATAGTTAAATGTCGTTGTCTTCTCCTAAATTCTAAAAGTTACTTCATACTTCCAATTTCAAATATATATTTTCCTTCTCAAGTCTTAACGATGTTAAAAATTAAATAGTTAAAGTTGTTATTACTTCACATTTCAACAAAGACACTCAAGTGTTAAAACTTTATTGTTTAAAATAAACAACCTTAAAACAATCCCTATACATTTTCTCATATCAACATTTTAGATATTAACTTACACTTTATAATTATTGTTTGTTAACAATAGTTTAACCTCACTTGTGTTAATACCTTTCTCTTCCCCAGACACTGCCTTATGATAATCCCTATAATAAATAGTTTTATACCTAGTTTAAAACCTTCCTATTTAGACAAAAGGGGGAGATGTAGAGGGAAATCAGAAGCTACACATGTGAAAGGGTTGCAGCAGAGTGTGGGAGCCGAGAGGGGCGTGGTCAGCGAAAACGAGCTTCGGAAGTACAACACCTGGAGAGAGATAGGAAGCAGGGGTTCTTTCACCCAGGGCCGGGAGCTCTCACGGTTTTCCAGACTGATGATGGCAGTTCTGGCCCAGTGGTATGGGAGTTCGGACTTGCGGCGTGTGGGTAAAGAGCTTTCCTTAAAAACTCTGCAACCTTAGCCCTTCACTTTCTCTTAAAACCTTCTCTGTTTTGTAAGTGATTCTCACAAAATAAACCTCATTTAAAACATATCTCATGGCAGGTTCATACCGTAATAGTTTTAGGCTATGTTCTATTTGCTATGTTTTAATTTTGGCTTAGAAGTTATCTAGATTCCAATACTTTGCATGTTTCTTACAGCTGAGCTAATGTAAATCCAATCAGAGCTTTTGGTTACCA
The DNA here is from genome assembly GCA_004025045.1 of Sigmodon hispidus. Taxonomy (NCBI): domain Eukaryota; kingdom Metazoa; phylum Chordata; class Mammalia; order Rodentia; family Cricetidae; genus Sigmodon; species Sigmodon hispidus. The sequence continues at coordinate 17,565 of PVIH01022598.1, read as the reverse complement.
CCAAGATATGTATGACACTACTGTACCCTTAGAGTTACCATGATATACTTGCCGTTGATGTGGTCCATAAACATTATGAATATTATTGCTGCTGGTTGCTTCCATCCTTTGGTAAACTGCATGGTATGCTCTAGTATTGTAAAATCTTGTTTCTAGAGAGGTGACATTTAATAGTATGCACACAATATTTTATTCTTTTTTTTATTCTTGATATTTTTTTAGGATTGATTCATTAATGAATGCCACAAGTATTTCTTTAGACCCTATTTAATGTTTTGCACTGCTTTAAGTATATGCAATATTTTGGTACTAAGTCAATAATTTCTGTTCTCTAGAACACAAAATTGCAAATAAGTATGTAGATAAGGGTACACTTGGGTAAACATGATTTGTTTTCAGAGGACACAAGAAAGTAACATCTTCCATTGTAATCCACTAGGGTAAAATATACTAGCCCATATAATTTGATATAATTTATAGGTAGGTGGTCAAAATTGTTAACCCATAATTTATTTTATCAACCAAAGCTACTTTTAAATGTGAGCATTGGATAAAAATATTATATTTCACTAGACTGTATGAATATTCAGGAATCAGAATCTAATTTTGAATTTTTTTCCATTTTATTTTGTTATGTATGAAGTTCAGAGGAATACTGCATATGCTACATTATCTATGTGTACTTCTATATGTGTTCCATGGACTGAACTTTGTTGGTCAGACTTGCAAGGCAAGCATCTACCGACTGAGTGATCTAACAGGCTTAAAATTACTACTCTTCCTTGCCATCTTGATCTTGCGATCCAAACACAGGTCCCTACACTTGCATGGCAAGTATTTTAATTAATATGGTATTTAATCTGCCAATCCCTTGTTGTTTTGGTATCAAGTCTGCTCAATTTAAAATTCTTTATCTATTTAAAATCTTAAAATAATAAAATATTTGTTTATGAAATTTACTGGTTCATAATATATTACTGCTAATATGTTCAATGTATATTTTCTACAGTTTCTTTTTCAATACCATAATTTTCAAAAGATTATTTATTAATAATTATTTGAACTAATTAACTAGTTAAGGTATTAAATCTTATTACTATATATTTTCTGATTTTGAGTTTACTTTTTACTACCTTTATCTTCTGTGAGATTCTGTTAAAGGTAATAAGAAATTAATTTTGTAGATTATGCCTCAAATATTAGTCTGATTTTCATCATTGTTTGATTCAAGTTGTTAAAGTTTTATTGAACAGTTATCAAGAATTTTTCACTGCCATATATCAGGCACTAAATAATTTCAATCATCTTGCTATTAAGCAAAGAAGAGTTTCATCTGTTCCCAGACTCTTTTTGTCTGGCAGATAGGGTGGAGGGAGATCTGGACCAGCCAGCTTCTCCCTGGGGCTGGAGCACACATTGAGTAGGAAGCATTGTTGAAGTAGAAACTCACTTTATTGCATCAGTTTGGGGCTAATATAGGGCTGTGAGAAGTGGGTGGGAGTCTTGGGATGGGGTAGGTAGGGTGGAGAAAAAGGGCCAATAGTATTTTACCATGTTAGCAGAGGTGGTGCTGAGTCAATCACACATAGAGTTTTTGGCCAGAGACAGGTCATCAAACTCTAGGAAGGCTTGGGAATTTACATTGGGCCTCAACCCCATGGCCTCAGAAGGGCCCAACATCTCCCCCTTCTATTTGTCTTAGGTTGTCTCCCCTAAGGGGATCTTAACTGTCATTGAGTACCATGCATCCGGGGGGGGGGGGATCCTACTCAATGACTTATCTTAGGTGTCTCAGCCCACCTGAGATCATACCCATCATTGGTCAGATGGAGGGCACAAAGGGGCTTTCATCAGAGGACACCAAATTATATGAGGAACCAGGCTCCTGAGTAGCTAGTCCCGGATAGAGTACTTCTGTTTGGTTAATTTTAACCACCTCTAGCCATTAGTGGATAAACTGTGTGATCTTATTGATCACACAAGGCCCAATGGTGAGGATGAGGATAAGAAAAAGATTTTTGTTTTATGGTGCTTTAATCTTAAATAGCTATCTTATGAATGTGAGTATATATTTTCTTAGCTGAATTAATTTTTAGCATGATGTTTTTACATCACAATTTTAAAAATTTGCCAGTAATTATTAAATTAGTGGTTTAAAGTTTAAAAATATGTAAAATATTTCTTCCATTCATGTATACCTTTGATTTACAAGAATCACATACTCATGGTTTGAAATATTTCATCACCTATAGTTTCATTATAGTTGCCACTAAATTTTCCAATAAATTGTTTCACATTTGGCAATAAAGCTCTTCCAAATGTGTAAATAACAAACATATATTTTATTTTTCATTATGAATAAAGTCATATATTTTTTCCATATATACCCTTGTTCAAACTCCCTTCCCCCTCCTGTCTCGTCCAGTCGCTCTCTGTTCTCCACATCACTTTATACTGTTATACCTACTCATGTAACCCTAACCTCCTTTGTCCTTATAGTGGTGAAAATGCTTAGAATAAAGATTTGTGTATAAGATGAAGTCAGTAGTCTAAGGAAACAATTGTTATGAGATCTCTTAAAATGACAGCTATAGAATAGTTCTGTGTACATATTCTCATAATTATCCCTGCACTCACTTTACTTTTCTGTCATCTACCTGACCTTATACCATATATCTGTCTACCTACCTGCCTACATATATATATATGTGTGTGTGTGTGTGTGTGTGTGTGTGTGTGTGTTTATGTGTATGTATATATAATCTATTTATCATCTCTCTATCTGTATATTATCTATTTATCTATCAGATATATCTCTACTATTTATTAATAAGAATCAATTCATTTTGACTATTTGTCTTGAACATAATCTAACATAAAATGTTTTTGTAAGTCTTATAACTTTCTTCTGTCCTAATGAGCAAATGGATTGTTTTATCTTCAGTATTATATAAATGTTTTGATCACTATCTGTCTCTTGATGACTGTAAAATAATCCTTCATCACTGTTATTATCCTCTCTACCCCCCATGTTTCATACTGTCCCCACCAAATTTTTAAATAGACACTCTTGTTTTTTGCTAGCCTAATGAAAATCTCTTTCAAGAGTCTTCTCACTGTGCTTGGTTTCTGATCTCATGCTCAGAAACTGACACTGAACAAGCTGAGGCAGTGACAAGTAAGCCTATATGTTTTAGAATTAAGCTTACACAGATATTTCTAACTATTGTAATAGGTCACCTTTACTCCTGTGAAGCTCTGGGTCTTGTCCTTACTGATCTTTGTCTCCTGAATGTAAAAGGCACATCTGATCCACTGCCCTATGACTAAGTTTTTCAAGAATAAAAGAAATAGAGGAAAAAAATTTAAAGAATAAATGGAGAGAATAACAAAAGAAGAAAAAAGGAGGACGAAGGGGAGGAGGATGTAAAGTATGAACAGAAAAAGTAAGAATATATCCAAATTGTGAAAACTTAACCCAAGTCAACAGTATTGTGAGCACTATAAAAGCTCCCAGATCCAATGGCAATGGTGTCATAAGGAACAAAGGAATGATGAGAAGATGCCTGAGTATTTGAGTGTACTTGGTCTTTTGGAGAACAAGAGTTTAGTTCCAAGAACCTATATTGGTGGCTAATGACTACCAATACTTCAGTTACAGAAAATTCAACCCCATTTTTGGTTTCTGTGTGTACCTTCACACTCAGGAAAATGCTCCCTTATAGACACACCATAGAACTAAAAGTGAATAAATCATTAGAAAACATGAGAATGATTTAATGTTTTTTACCCATTTCCCAGAGTAACCTCAAGCAAATCTCTGTGAATACTTACTTTGCCACTGTAATTAGAATTACAAACTTAAAAATAATTTTTATATGTGTACAACTAATTATACACCCAACAATTATGCCAAACACCAATTTCAAACAATGAGAATAGAGCTATTAGTGAATAGGAAAATAGTAAGATTATATTTTTAAAGTAACTTATTGGGGAGAGAAAAGGGAGTTTGAACAAAGGGATACATGGGTAAAAAAATGAGACTTTTTTCAACTGAAGAATGGATTAACAAACTGTGGTACATCTACACAATGGAATACTACTCAGCAGTAAGAAAAAATGATATCCTAAAATTTGAAAGCAAATGGATGGATTTGGAGGATATCCTCCTGATCGAGGTATCACAAACCCAGAAAGATAAGCAGGGGATGTATTCACTCATTAGTGGACTCTAAACAAACAAACAAACAAAAAAAGCAAAGCATGCCCAAGCTGCAAACCACAGCTTGGGATCAGAAACACCTTAGATTGACTCCTTGGATCCCACTCCTCCTAGAGGAACACCTGACTCAGTCTTGATGTTGACGGGAGAAAACTGTGTTTGCCAGGAGTGGAGGCTTAACTAAGCAATATTGGGACCATGGGACCTTGGGACTGCTTGCCCATGGAGGGGATGGGGAGATGTGGAGAAGAAAGAATGACCTGATGTGGTGGGAGGGGGAAGGGACCTTGAATAAGGATATACAAGGATAGAAAATGTGACTTCTTTATTCATAACAATAAAAAATTAATTAACAAAGAGGAATAAAAATGTAACTGACTGGAATATTGACCAAGCAAATGTAAAATAATAAAAATAATAAAAATACAAGGCTGTGGTCTGACCCTAAGACTGTCTGGGAGTAGCATCTACAGCCAGCATATTTATTTATCTCTCTGTTTGTAAATCAAATTATTTCTCTAGAGAGAAGGCTCTATTTTACAGTACAGAATATTTAAATTTATGAATCATACTCTCTCACAACCAGGAATCACACAGCACACAAAATAATAGCTCTTAAATTTCATATTTTCTAATTTTGAAAATGAACAGAACAGCTAAAATTTTTGACAATTATTGACAATTTTTAGGGCCAAACTTTTATTAACAAGGTCTTATCTAAATCATGTAAAACAACCTCAACAAAAAATTTTCATATGAAGTGGTTGATATAGGCGCTGGTAAAAAATTCTATCTATACTATAGGCTTTTCAAAGATTCAGTTCATTTCTTCCAGCTTTATATAGGTTGCAGAAATTCCAATTTTTAGGTTAGCACAATGAGCACTTCACTTATAGTCTGGCTAGACATCTATGGCAGAAAATAAATTGACTGAATGTTGTTCTTTCTATATAGTCATCTTCAGATAGATGCATTTAAAATTAACTTAATTCTCCTTGCTATTTATTTAAATTTTATTTCAAATGAATCATAAACTTGTTTTTCTAAATTACTGATATTATTTTTCCTCTTCTTTTGTAGGCTACATTGATTCTCTTTCATGTGACGGCCATTAAAATCTTTAGGGCTGTGTTCATTTCTGATTAGTATTGTCTTAAATACTTCTTTCTTTAATTCTGACTCTGAAATACTACCATCATAACCATCCAAAGAAAAATAAGTGATTTCTACTTAATTTCCAGAAGCCCTGGATTTCAATAAAACCCAACTGACCAATAAATCTACACACACACACACATGCACATATATATTTAATTTTTTTCTACATAACTACATTCTATATGTATAACTACATATCTTACTTATATATATACAGCCATACATCTCTAAACAAGATGCATATATTTTCTTTTATATATATATATATAAATTAAAGTCTTTTTCCCCCATGTGTGCCCTTGCTCTCCCTCCCTACATGGCTGAGGCCCTTTAGACTCTCTATTAGCTAGAAAGATCTCTATTTTCTCTTCCTAGGTAATCCCTGGATGTCTCTCTTAAGTTCTGTTTCTTTAAGAGTCAGGACTTCAATTTGTAATTTAAACTGGCTTTAGACTCCATAAATAGTCAATACTGACTCTGGTCTCAAATGAATTGTGCTTTTACTTTCACCTAGAATCTGAGATTGTAGGGAGGCTGTACTGTGTCTACACACCTCATACAACTTTGGTACTGATGTGTTAGGCTAATAAATGGAGAAAAACAAAACAAACACAAATAAAACTTTAATATAAGACCAATTTAAATTTTTTAAATGACATTTTTTTATTTATTATGGATTAAGTCTCATTTTTTTCTCCATGTATCTCATTGTTCAAACTCCCTTCCCCCTCCTAGCCCTCCCAGTCACTGTCTCTTATCCCTATCTCCTTATCACCTCCCCAGCAAGGGCAGGATATCCCAAGGTCCCAAGGTCCCAAGATAGCTTAGTTCAGCATCTACTCCATGCAAATCCATTTTTCTCATCCCAACATCAAGACTGGGTCAGGAGTTCCTGTGAAGGGAATGGACTCCAAGGTGCCAGTCTAAGATGCTTCAGATCCCAAGCTGTTCAGTGGTTTTAGTTTGCAGCTTGTGTATGCTTTGCTTTTTGTTTAAAGTCCACTAATGAGTGAGTACATCCCTTGCTTATCTTTCTGTGATTGTGATAGCTCACTCAGGAGGATAGTCTCCATATCCATCCATTTGCCTGCAAATGTTAGAATATCATATTATTTTACTGCTGAGTAGTACTCCATTGTGTAGATGTACCATAGCTTGTTAATCCATTCTTCAGTTGAGGGGCATCTAGGTTGTTCCAAGGGTCTTGATAGTACAAATAATGCTGCTATGAACATAGTTGATCTAATGCTTTTGGGGTGTAAATGTGTGTCTTTATAGTATATTCTAATTGTATCTTAATTCACTTTATTTTTGCAAACAAGACATACAACTTCTAAAGAGAAATGAAGAAACATTATCCAATAAAAACAACCATTAATATACAAAAATGTTTTGAACATCTTTTAAAAAATCTCTTAATACAAAAAAATGAGTAGTGGGAGGAGGAAGGGAGTTTGAACAAGGGGATACATGAATAAAAACTAAGACTTTATTTAAAAAAAAGAAAGAAATTGTATAGTGGAAATGACAATAATATACTTAATATGTATTAATGTGTAAAATATTTTCAACAGAGTTAGAATGACATGTAAAATATGGCAATTATAGATTTAATTTTGCATTAACATATAAATTATTTAAGACATATAAAAATGACATTGTTTTGGTTTTATGGGACTGCATTTTAAACAAAATTAAGAGATTAAACAAATGAAAACAAACTACTTTTACCCGAATGTAAATCTGCAATATTTTAAATGTAGATAAACACAATGGCCTTGGTATTGTAATGTCTGACTATGAAGTGCTCTAAATTCTGATTGTTTCTCCAAGTCTGGCATGTTTACTTAGCTTCTTATGCTGTCTTTACCTGGATCCATTATTGTCCTAAAAGTTTGACTCCCGCTGAGCAAAGCATTCCCATAAACAATATTTTAATGAATAAGGTGAGTATGCTACTGAAGTATAAATTGAGAAAGCTATATCAGAAACTCCTGTCAGTGAAACATTGTAAATTAATTAAAATCTCACTTTTTTGATTTGTAAGAGAAACTGATGCTTATGCTTGGAAAATTTTCAGTTCCTCAAACTTTCAGGACTTCTTTTCCTCTACTGAAATAAAGTTATATAGTGTTAGCTTCCTGGCTGTCTTTTTTAGAAATGCATGAAAGTACAAGACTCCTAGCAATAAGAAGCTGTAACACCTTAGAGTGTGATGCATAAAAACAGGCAAGTTGAAAACATTTCAGACCGTTGCTAATGAGTTATGAGGAACACTAAATCACTACAGAGTGATAGCAGTGTATCTGGAATAAGTTTTGGTGTTTTGCTGTATAATACATCAATCACAGTCAATATATATTTGAATACTGGGTAGAACTTTAATAATTTTCATGAAAAAACAATAAATGTTTAAAGTAACACAGATGTAAATTAACCTTCCATTATCAATCAACAATGTATGCAAATATCAAAACATTATATTATGATTATAATTACATGTCATTGTCACTAGGGAAATAAAATTAAAAATAAATCAGAGTCAAAGTCATTCATTACGACACACATATCCTACCACTCAGAATATTTGGCCAGTATGGTCCTGACTTTGATATGAGAAGAATGAATTGTTTGGCAATTTTCAGAATGTCTGTGCTAGGTTGTAATTCTAAAATAAATAACCATATTTTTAAAAGTTATATGGTAAAATGGTAACAAATAAAATTTTTCTCACTTATAAAATGCTCAATGTACAGGAGTGATACCTACTTTGTTATCACATTGATAATAGGGTGGAATTGCTTTTATCATTTATTGTCTTAATTGTTGGCTCTATTACACCTATCTATCTTAAAAAGCAAGCTTCAGAAGCTTTATTTAGAAAGTAACAAATGTTAAAAATAAGTTTTATGTAGGGTTAGGGTTAAGGTTAGGGTACAGGTTTGAATTTATTTGCTTTCTTCTACATACTCTCATTCACTTATGCCACACCATTTGTTGAAGATACTGTCTTTTTCCCATTGGATATTTTTGGCCATTTTGTCGAAGATCAGGTATTCATAGGAGTGTGAGTAAATGTCAGGGTCTTCAATTTGATTCTATTGATCTACAAGCCAGTATCAGGCTGTTTTTATTACTATAGCTCTATAGTACAGCTTGAAGTCAGGGATGATGATGTCTCCTGAAGTTCCTATATTGAACAGGATTGTTATGGTGATCCTAGTTTTCCTGTTAATCCAAATGAAATTGAGTATTGTTCTTTTAAGTTCTGTAAAAATTGTGTTGGGATTTTGATAGATACTGCATTAAATCTGTAAATTACTTTTGGTAAAATTGCCACTTTTACTATGTTGATCCTACCTATCCAGGAGCATGGGAAGTCTTTCCATTGTCTGATATCCTCTTTAATTTTTTTCTTCATTGACTTACAAATTTTGTCCAAAAGGCCTGCTACTTCTTTGGTTAGAGTTGCGCCAAGATATTTAATGCTGTTTGCTGCTATTATAAAAGGTGATGTTTCTTTAATTTCTTTCTCAGCCATTTTATCTTTATTGTATAGGAGGGCTATTCTTTTTTTTTTTTGAGTTGATCTTGTACCCTGCTACAATGCTGAAGGTTTTTATGGGCTTCAGGAAATCCCTGGTTGAATTTTGCAGGTCAGTTATTTATACAATCATATCATCTATAAATAGAGATATTTTCACTTCTTCTTTTCTAATTTTTATCCATTTAATCTCCTTTAGTACTCTTATGCTTTAGCTAAAGCATCAAAAACTGTATTTAATAGATAAGGAGAGAGAGCATAACCCTGTCTTGTTCCTGATTTTAGTGGGATTGCTTTAATTTTTTTTCCATTTAATTTGATGTTGGCTGTGAGCTTGTTGTATATCACCTTCATTATATTTAGGTACTTTCCCTGTATTCTTGATCTATCCAAGGCTTTTATTATAAAGGAGTGTTGGAATTTGTCAAAGGTTTTTTCTACATCTGGTGAGATGATAATGTGGTTCTTTTTCTTTCAATTTCTTTATATGATGGATGTCATTCACAATTTTTCATATATTAAACCGTCCCTTCATCTCTGGGATGATATCTATTTGATTGTGGTGGATGATTTTTTCTGATATGCTATTAGATTCAGTTTGCCATAATTTTTTGAGAATTTTTGCATCAAAGTTCATGAGGGAAATTGGTCTGTAATTCTCTTTCTTTGTTGTATCTTTGAGTGACTTGGGTATTAGGGATTGTGGCCTCATTAAAAAGTGTTTGACAACATTGTTTTTCACATTCTACTGTGTGGAATAGTTTGAGGAGTATTGATATTAGTTTTTCTTTGAATATCTAATAGAATTCTACACTGAAACCATGTGAGCCTGGGTATTTTTTTTTATGTGCTTATATTTATTACAAAAAATCAGGATATTAATTGCCTCTGGGGAGCAGAAAAATGGAGAAGAGACACATATCAAGATAGTCTTTTGAAAATGTCATTTCTTTTACTTTTTTTTGTATTTATCAAGAAAAACAGTGAATTGAATTTCAAATGCTGATAAGTTAGCAATAAGTATAAAGAAAATAAAAATCATAAGCATGACTTATCAAGGGTGATAATGCAAATAATTTGCTATACATAAAATTACTTTGTGTTCAGCTTTCCCTCTGGATTTTTATTCCTATCTCTGTATATCCCCATTCAAGTTCCCTTCGCCCTCCAGCCACATCAGGTCACCCTTTCTTTCTTCACAACTCCCCATCCCCTCCCAGGGCAGGCTGCAGAGTCCCATGGTCCCACTGGGTATTTTTTTTTTAACTTGGGAGACATTTAATGACAGCTTCAAATTCCTTTAATGTTATATGTCTGTTTAGGTCTTTAATCTGGTCGTGACTTAATTATGATAAATGGTACTTGTCTAGAAATCTGTCAGTTTTTCTAGGTTTTCCATTTTTGTGGAGTATACTTTTCAAACTATGACATGATAATTCTCTGGGTCTTGGGAATCTGTTATTATGCCCCTGTTTTTATTTCTGATTTTGTTAATTTGAATACTTTCTCAATGCTTTTTGGTTAGATTGCATAAGTGTTTATCTATCTTGTTGTCTTTCTCAAAGAACCAGCTCTTTGATTCATAGATTCTTTGTATTGCTTCCTTTGTTTTAATTGTATTGATTTCAGTTCTAAGTTTGATCAGTACCTGCCTTCTTCTCCTTCTAGGTGAGTTTGCTTCTAATTGTTCTAGGGCTTTCAGCTGTCCTGTTAGTTTTCTTGCGTGAGATTTTTTTACGTTTTTCCATACAGGCCAAACCTATCACCCTGCAAAAAGCTTAAATCAAAGTGGATTAAAGACTTCAACATAAACTCAGTGACACTGAACTTGATAGAAAAGAAAGTGGGAAATATCCTCCAACACATTGACACAGGTGACCACTTCCTAAGTATAACACTAGTACCACAGACAGTAAGAACAACAATTAATGAGTGGGACCTCCTGAAACTGAGAAGTTTCTGTAAGGCCAAGGACACTGTCAATAAGACAAAATGACAGACTACTTAATGGGAAAAGATCTTCACCAACCCTACAATTGTCAGAGGACTGCTTTCTGAAATATTTAGAGAACTCAAGAAACTAGAGCCACAAACTCTAGATAACCCAATTCAAAAATGGGGTTCAGAAATAAAAAAGGGAATTCTCAACAATAGAATTACAAATAGCTGAAAGGCACTTGAAAAATTGTTCAACATCTTTAACCATCAGAGAATTTCAAATCAAAACAATTTTGAAATACATCCTTACACCTATTAGAATGACTGAGAACAAAAACAGCAGAGGCTGTTATATCTCTAACAGCCTATGCTGGAGAGGATGCAGAGCAAGACGATCACTCCTCCATTGTTGGTGGGAGTGTGAACTGGTACAGCCACTATGGAATGCAGTATGGTAGTTCCTCAGAAAACTGGCAATCAATGTCCCCAAGCATCCATCCATAAAACTATTGGGCATATACTCTAAAGACTCACATTCACTCTCCGAAGGCATTAGCTCAATTATATTTATAGCAGCATTGTTTGTAATAGCAAGAACCAGGAAATGACCTAGATGCCCCTTGACTTAAAAATGGATTAAGAAACTGTGGTACATCTACACAATAGAGTACTACTCAGCAGAAAAAAATGACATCCTAATATTTGCAGGCAATTAGATGGAGTTGGAGAATATTCTGCTGAGAAAGGTATCACGAACCCATACAGAGAAACATGAAGTTCAAGCAAGAAGTTCTCCCCTGAGGAACTCCTAATTCAGACATGACATTACAATGAGGAGATTGGAGCTGCCTGTAGTGGATGCTGAATTGATCTGCCATGGGACTTCTTCCCCTTTCGGGGAGGTAGGGGGATGGGGAGGAGGGAGTTTGTGGGCAGACAGGGAAGGATTGGGAGGGGGAAGGGAGGGAGAGTAAGAGGATACATAGAAAAGGACTTTATTTTTTTAAAATAAATAAATAAATAAAATTTTTTAATAATCCTGTCAAGCCTTTTGCTAGGCTGTTGTTCTACCAGTGAGCTGATTCCATCTTTAGAAATGTTTGATACTTCAAGATATTTTTCTTTGATATAATTTCAGTAAATAGATCAAGTATTTGCTTAGTAAATTTTTTGTATTAGTTTTTACTTCATCTGTTGGTTTTCTCACAGTAATATAGTTGTGCTGTTGGATAACTTTATTTCTTATCTTTAAGGGTTTTTATTGTTTCATGTGTTATATCTTTAAATAAAGACTGAATTTCTTATGAAAAAAAGAAATGTTAAGAATATAATTTGAATAAAGGTGCTGCAGTTTATGTGATTGGTTTCATTTCTTGCTATAATCTATGTTTGCCTTTTAATTTTCTCAAATTCAGTTGCAATCAAATCAATCTATGAGAATATTTCATCAATCTATATCATTGTTGGTATCAGGTTACATGGCTTTCTTCTAAGTATTCTATAGTGGAGAGTAGATGCACTGTCTTGACCTAGATCTGGGTTTTATTTATTACCATCAAGGCTTCAGCATTGAGTTGTGTCTGAAGATAAGCTTAAGATGGGATGTTTGTAGCCATTTACTCCTCCTCTTCCTCCTGTTCACTCTTGGAAGATGGACCCACTCTTCTGGGTGGATTGGCCCAGCCTTTCCATTTAATCCTATGTATTTTTGTTTTCCTATAACCTCTTAATAAATATTAACCTTTTAATCAATGTCAAGTGATTATTTACCAGATACTTATGACACCCAATATGAAGCTTAATCCCTATGCCTGGAAATGTGGTCTCCATCCTCAATACCTGGGCTGAGAGCTGAGCTGTTCCAATCTCTTTCCACTGTTTGGGCATTCTTTACCCCACTTCAGTGGGCCCCACAAGTCTGTCCAGGAGCTCCAATCCAGAGACCATCTAATAGCTACGTGCTGCTCCCTCCTTCCTCCTACCCTGTGACCTACTGGAGTCAGCCCGTTTCCTTCTAGAGAGTGCACTTTGGGCCCCAGTCTCTGTGCTATGATGGTCCACATTTTCATACCTCCATGTCTTCTCATAGAGATCATGATGAGCTGCAACACACATGGGCCACCTAACCTGAGATGACAAGCTGCCCATGGTCTGTGATCCACAGGCTTGTGACACTTCCACTTAGGTCTTTTTAACTCCCTTCAGAAAGACCACTTGGGCTGTATAAGGATTTCATTGGTTTGTAGTACCCTCTTACAATTTCATGAAAATTGCTGCAGTTAAACAATATATACACAGGAGGATAAATCTAGAAACTGTGTCAACACACATTGACTAATTGGTACAACACCTGCAATATCTGCTGGCCAAGAATTGTTATTTTATCCAGTAAATACCCAATATGAAACTATAAGCAAGGGTAAAAGAAATTTTTTTTTTTTCTTCACAAATTAAGTTCTTCTGATGAAATGGCAGACAATATAACCATTTAGGAATTTGGAACCAATTTTTGTAGCTACAATTAAAGAAATTTTGGAAGATATATACATTCCTGAGATGTACATACTTCCAATTCTATTGACAGATAGATTATACATATTTTATCTCTAGAAATGGTTAATAACTATACTAAATAGGAGATATTATAATACATTATCATAGACTTGATAATATACTGAAAAAATACTCAGATTTATTCCATGACATTTACAAATAATAAGTTAGTATAAAAAGTTAAATTTATGGAAATTGGTTATGACAAACTTAGATAGAGCATTCATCTTAGAGGCAAAAATAAAGACCATGCAGGTACATTCTGCAGGTTATAAGACATCAATGATGCTTAAGTTTAAATCTGTAGAATCATATATTAATGATTAAAAGAAACTCATTAATTCCATGGAATAATTAGAAAGATTTGGTATTCAAAAGATTCATGTCTTAAAGAAATCAGAGAATTCTTGATTTGAACAATATGAAGATCATTTTGCTGTAACTGATAAGAATGGTAAAGCACTGTCAACAGAGAACAGTGCAGAAAAAATTATCTTCAATATCTTATGGAGTTAGAAATAAATAATTTACCAAAAGTTGTAAGCATACAGGGTTTTCCTTGTACCCGAGGTATTATCACTTCAGTTACTATTTCAAAATCCAATAAGTGACAAATATCTGGGCAGATATATAGAATATAATTAGAAACCTGTATGAGTGACTTAAAAGACATTGGAAAGCTATAGTTGTTAATGGTACTCATTGTTATTTTATACAAATGTTAAATGCTTGCCCCATAAAAAAAATGAGTAACACATAATGGTTGATGTAGCTAACAGCTACTGTTTTAGATTATAGCCAAAGTTTTCAGTGGAAAAACTGAGTAAGAGAAGAACCTAAGGCCCTGGAGCAACAAAGGAATATTAGAGGTTTTAACATTTCTCAAGATCAAATTCTGTGTGTGTCAAGTTGCTGATGTAAAGACTCAGTCTACCTTTGATCAGCATATATTATTGTTATGCCATATGACAGTCTTAAATAATTGGGAAAGTATTCTATAACCAGAAAGAAAAAAACAAAACAAAACAAAACTGAGCCACCTACAAAAGACAAGCAAGTCTCAAAAGAATATTGTACTTTCTTCAAAGATTGACTAAAGTAGTAAACAGAGTGGTATCACATCCAGAAGTTAGAAAACAACTAATTCAATTTTCAGCTTTTGATAAGGCAAACTTAGAATGCAAATAGCTATTATACCTCTAAAAATTATATCAGAACTCATAGAGGAATGTATCCAATGCTGAGTCTTTTAGCTATGTTGATAAGTCTTGAGTAGGATAAGAAATTTCTAATTTTATAAAGACAAATCAAAGTATCAAATGTTTTAATCGAGATAAACCAGACAATATAAGAAGGAGTTGTGCACAGGGCATTCCTAAAACTAATAATTCTTCTAAAAATGACCCAAAAGGAAGGCCACATTCTTGGATTCTGCAGGAGATTTGTCATGGACAGTCATTGGAACAACAAATGTAGATTTAAAGGAGATGCACAAGAAAACTCATTACTATTGGGAATCAAATATTAATGACCTTCAAGGGACCCTCTAATCACAGGTCCCAAAATAAAACATGGTGGAATCATTCCCAGTCATTGTGGGTGAAACTACTCCCCTGGACAATTACAAGATTTAATGCCTAACATAAATTATACTTTACTGGATTATAGAACAAAGAACTCAAGATTTCTAAGAAAAGCCATAAAATAAATATTATGGCAGACTTATATAAATGAACAAAGGCCAAAATTAAAAGTACAAATAGATAACATTTTTTTTTTTTTTTTTTTTTTTTTTTTTTTTTTTTTTTTTGCAAACTACAACCACTGAACAGCTTGGGATCAGAAACAACTTGGACTGAATCTTTGGATCCCACTCCCCCTAGAGGAACACCTGACTCAATCTTGATGTTGGGGGGAGAAAACTGGATTTGCCAGGAGTGGAGGCTGAATTAAACAATATTGGGACCGTGGGACCTTGCGACTGACTTCCGGGGCGGGGTAGGGGAATGGGGAGTTGTAGAGAAGAGAGAATGACCTGACGTGGTAGGAGGGGAAAGGGACCTTGAATAAGGATGTAGAAGGATAGAAAGTGTGACTTCTTTGTCCATAATAATAATAAAAATATGTTATCTATTTGTACTTTTAATTTTGGTCTTTGTTCATTTTAAGATTTACTTAACACTGTGGATGACATATCAATAATAACACTATAATGATGGCATTCAAAATAGCCTCTCATTGTTCAGTTATGAGGTAAATGTTCAGTTTTTGGTGAATAAAAGCATGTCTCATATAAAACAGTGTGAGATGGCTTGAATGTATAAGGTCCAAAGAACAGAGAGGAAGATTGAAGCCGTATGTTGCTTAAGTAGCAGTAAATTTTTTGGGTTATGATCTTCTACATCAAGAAAATTCCAGACTAAAATTCCTTCAAGATCAGACACAAATCATAGACCAGTTCTTGTTTCTGAAAATATTATGTTTTTATACAAAAAAGAGACAACTACTGTTCTAGCTGTATATAAACAAGACACAACAGCTGTTGAACTCTCAGAAGTACCAACATTCCTACCATTAAAATGACTAATCAATCAGTGTGAGTTGACCACTCCCTGTGACTAATGAGAAACTACAGCTGGTTCAGAAGAAGTTAAATGTTCAACATATTGAAAAATCTACCAGCCCTTTTACTTCTCCTATATTTGATATTAAAGAAGAAATCAGAAAATGGAGAATGCTGACAGATTTTAGAGTCATAAACAAAGAAATTCAGTTGATGACTCCTATATACCCTGGAATGCTCCTGCCCTCTCTGTTACGTAGAAAATAGCCTGTCATAGTTGTTGACTAAGAAACTGTTTCTTTACTATACCTTTGCCAGAACAAAAGAAGCTAACATCGTAAAAATTCTTATCCAGTTAAGAGGCCTCAATGGATGGTTCTCCCACAGGAAATGATAAATAGTCCTACCCAGAGTCAAGATTTTCTGCAAAAACCATTAGAAAATTTTTGTGGACAATTTTCAAAATCTACAAAAAAATAAACTCTATCAATTACTTAAGTTACAAAATAGAGTTACAAAAAATTAGAACATAAAAGATACATTTCAGGAGAGATTGATTGTGGTCTCTTAATAATTTTCAAAAGTTTTAGGAAACATCACAACTTTTCTACCCATTATTGGTATAGGTGAGCATGAAATCCAACATTTATCTAGGAACCCCCAAAAGAAGAAGGATTTAAATATTCCAAGAAAATTTTCAGCTGAGGATGAAGAGGAATTGGTTTATGTGGAAAAGAAATTATGAGGGGCATACATGGATTATATAAACCTAGTGCTTAACTGCATTCTGGTGATATTGCCTTCTAGATTATTCCTAATAGGTCTCCTGAGGCAACAGAAAGACTAGATTGGATTAGAATGAATATTTCTACTATGTAGGCTGAGTAAAATATTAAAAATTCATATGTTAAAGAGATTTTTGACTTGATTTTGTTAGGAAATAAAGACTTTGTCCTTTGACAGCAATGGGTCCATCAGAAAGTGAAGTACCTTTAACTAATAAAGAAATTTTCTCTCTACAAAGAACAATAAATATTGGCAAAAAGCTTACAGTATTTTGGGGGGAAATATTAGCAACTGATATCACAAAAGCAACAGAATAAAATACCTAAAAAAACAACTTGCATCATTCCTCATGTTGTAAAACAAAATTAATATCTGGAGTTTTACATTCTATGCTGATACAAATAAAATCAAGAAAGGCAGAATGTAAATTAATAAAGTGGTTCAATGCCCTTACAACTCTGTGCAGCAGTCAGAATTGTGTGCCATTCTTTTGGTAGTAACTGACTTTACAGGAACACTCAACATACTTATGATTCTCAATATTCAGAAAGAATTGTTTCATTTTTTTATTTTTTTTCTCTTCTTTATTTTGTATTTATAAAAAAAAAAACACAGTAAAAAGAATTTAAAATGTGGAAGAGTTAACAATAACTATACAGAGGATAAGAATGATAGGCATGGCTTATCAAGGGAAGAAATACAAATAAGATTGCTACACCTATATTTTCTTTGTGTTCATCTTTCCCTCTGAATTTTTTTTTCATCCCTGTATATCCTTATTCAAGGTCTCTTCCCCCT
>PVIH01022597.1:0-26768 GCA_004025045.1 Sigmodon hispidus | reverse complement strand
GACAAGATATAGGTTATGCATTTTCTATGTGAATCATGTTTGTTGCACAAATAATACTAGGACCATTTTACCAGGAAGTGAATGTATTTCCTTATATTCTTTGCTCATATTCAAGTCCCATTCTCCTTCTTCACCACTCACTTCCAGTCTCATTTCTTCACCTTGATGGTACTTTAGTTTCATTTTCAATCTATTGTCTGGTCAAAGTCTACTAGATAAATATTTTTTAAAATGGATATATTGTGGGGATAGCAAACTGAAACTTTTATCTTCTTTTTGCACAGTATATTATTAATTTTTCAATCCATTGGATTATTTTTTTCATTATTTAAAAGATTGTTTTCACATTTTCTTTCCTAAAACATAAAAAAGAAAGAAAAAAGTTAGTATAGGCAAAAAATTACCCATAATATTCTGTACATGCTGAAAACTCAATCCAGATACATGTATCAATAATTGTTACTCTCAGTTTTTCTAATATCATGATGTGGCCATGATGAAGCTCTGAAAGAAAAAAAACTTAGGATTCATTAAAGCCTCATGTCACTGTGCTGTCTATTATGTAACTTCAATTCAAATTTGAGTGTTGTACATTACAGTACTAATATTTACTGGTGTTTTCTTATGTCTGTGGTGCTTGTCAAAGGTGTGTGAGTTCTCTCATACATAGTTTAACAGGACAATATGTTACTGATTTTCAGGTAAAAACAAGCAAACACCTTCTACAAATACAAACACAAATGGACAAGATAATAAGGCTATGCATCTGGTGTTGTGTGGTATAGCATTTAAAGGCACATGATGGTCTGCAGGTGAAAACCTGTAAGTCCAAACTAATCTTTGGTTTAAAACAATATTCCTAATGTAGACATAGGAGGATATAATTAATGTATTGACAACTGAATGCTTTATGGTTTAGACTTATTACTTGGTAAACTTACAGTTAAGGTTAGCCCATATTTGTATTTTTGCTTAGGTTTGTGGCTAGGCAACTTTTATTTCAAGTCCAGCATTTTCATTATGCTTCCTCTACATCTTCACTGGTCTGTACCTCCAAATTAAAATATACTTGTAGTATGATTTTTGTACTTACACTTACTTCCTAAATATGTGAACTATCTGCAGGACATTAAAGAAATATTTAAGAAAAGTTATTTACACAATAAAAAACATAATCCCAACATGTAGTCTTTTGTTGAACTTGCTAAAGGCTCAAGTACCCACATCATTACTCACAACCATCTGCAACATCACTTCAGTTCTAGACTAAGCAATTGTGTCATCTACATTGGGTTATACATATAGCTGTTAAACATAGTTTCATGAAGGCAAGTTATTCAGAAACATAAAATAAATATTATAGTTAACAAATATTAATATATATCTCATTAAAATACTATGAAATATGTTTTAATCACTGAAAATAGCAAACATTTCAACTCCTAATTACCACAATCTACCTAATATTAAAATAAAAGAATTTGTTACTTCGTTCAGAGACTGAGAAAGAAAATGTACTGTTGCTAAGAAAAGGGATCTTGAAAGACCACCCACCTTCCAACTTATCAAACAGAGGACTAATAACCTGAAATTCATTTTCCTTCCCAGAGGAGAGATAGGGATTGTGCTGACCCTTGCTCAGAGGTGACAAGAAACACACGCACTCTTACCACAACTGACATGGAGCCACCTAATCATGAACCATTGAATAAATGGGCAGATGCCAGTTCCAAAATATATATAATAATATAAAGAACAAGGTAACTCCAGAAGAAAGTGTGGGCCTACAACTATAAGACCTGAACTGAGCAATAAAGAGGAAAGAGAAGGAAACAACACCGTAAATATCTTTATGATGATCATTGAAGATCTCAAAGAATATATGAAAAATTCCCTTAAAGAAATAGAAGAAAATACTAACAATAAATTGGAAGAGATGAACAAACCCTTGAAAACAATCCATGAAAAGGTAAACCAAGAAATTAAAGACACATGACAAGAACTAATATGTGAAATAGAAGCAATAAAAAAAGCACAAAATAAGACAAAGATAGAAATAGAAAACCTGAAGAAAAAAGCTGGAACCGAAGATACAAGCATAACAAACTTATGCAAACTTGTGGGATACAATGAAAGCAGTCTTAAGAGAAAAATTCATTTCTCTAGATGCCTAGGTGAAAAACCTAGAAAATCCTGCACTAGAGACCTAACAGCTCAGCTGAAAGCCTTAGAACAATTAGAAGCAAACTCACCTAGAAGGAGTAGACAGCAGAAAATAATCAAACTTATAACTGAAATCAATACAATTGAAACAAAAAGAACATTACAAAGAATCCATGAATGAAAAGTTGGTCCTTTCAGAAACTCAACAGAATAGATAAGTCTTTAGCCATTCTAATCAAAAAGCAGAGAAAAAGAGTATCCAAATCAACAAAATTAGAAATGAAAATGGGGACAAAATAACAGATTCCCAAAAAATTCAGGGAATTATCAGATCAAACTTTGAAAATCTGTATTCCAACAAAATGGAAATTCTACAAGAATTGGACAAGTTGTGGAGACTTTCTGTCATGATTTTATTGAATACATTATCTGTGTTTTTGAGCTGGTATTCTTTTCCTTCTTCTATGTTTATTATTCTCAGGTTTGCTCTTTTCATCTGTCCTAATTGTCTTGAGCATTTTGTGTTATGGTCTTTTATCTTATTGGTGTATTCTTTCAGAGATTTGTCTATTTCCACTACTTGATATTCCACTCCAGTATTCTCTCTTCCATCTCTTAGATTTTGTGGGTCATGCTTGTATTTGTAATGCAAAATTATTTCTACAGATTCTATTTCATCACTTGCCTCTTTGTATCCCTTCTTAATTACTTCAATATTAATTTTAATTTCTGAAATGAATCTTTAATTTGTATCATTTTGCTGTTTTGGTGTTCACCAAATACTTGATCATTTCTTCCGTTTTTTTTCTTCTGTTTCTTTAAGGGACTTATCATATCCTCTTTTGATTCTTTTATAATCTTCAAAAAGGTTGTTTTTCTTCTTTATTTAATTTGTATTTATCAAGAAAAACAGTAAAAAGAATTTAAAATGCTGAAAAGTTAACAATAAGTATAAAGAGATAAAAATCATAAGCATGACTTATCAAGGGTGATAATGCAAATAAGATTGCTACACATATATTTACTTTGTGTTCAGCTTTCCCTCTGAATTTTTTTCCATCCCTGTATATCCTTATTCAAGGTCCCTTGCCTCTCTCACCACATCAGGTCATTTTCTTCTCCACAACTCCCCATCCTCTCCCTGGGCTGGGAGCAGACAGTCCTATGGTCCCATTGACGCAATAATGCTTGGATCAGTCTCCACTCCTGGCCAAATCCAGTTTTGTCCCCCCTCCCTCAAGAATGTGTCAGGTGTTCCTAGAGTTGGAGTTTGGCCCAAAGGGTCAGTCCGGGGTGATTCTGATCCCAAGTTGTTCAGTGGTTGTGGTTTGCCGCTTGGGCATGCTTGGCTTTCTTTCTTGTTTGTTTGTAGAGACCACTAATGAGTGAGTACATTCCCTGCTTATCTTTCGGAGACTGTGATACCTCGCTCAGGAGTATATTCTCCAAGTCCATACATTTGCAAGATAATTTTAGGATATCATTTTTTCTTACTACTGAGTAGTTTTCCATTGTGTAGATCTACCACTGTTTGTTAATCCATTCTTCAGTAGAGGGACATATAGGTTGTTTCCAGGTTCTTGCTATTACAAATAATGCTGCTATGAACATAGCTGAGCTAATACCTTTGGAGTGTGAATGTGCCACTTTAGGGTATAAACCCAGAAGTGGTATTGCTGGGTCCTTGGGGAGATTGATTCTCAATTTTCTGAAAAACCACGATATTGCATTCCAAAGTGGTTGAACAAGCTTACACTTCCACCAACAATGTAGGAGTGTTCCTCTTGTTCCACATCCTCTCCAACATAGGCTGTCATCCGTGAATTTATCTAAGCCTATCTAACTGGTGTTAGGTGGTATCTCAAAGTTGTTTTGATTTTATTTTCTCTGATGCCTAAAGATGGAGATCACATTTTCAGGTGCCTTTCAGCCATTCATATTTCCTCTGCTGAGAATTCCCTTTTTAAATCTGTACCCCATATTTTGAATGGGTTATTCAAGGTTTTCGGCTCTAGATTCTTTAGCTTTTTATATATCTTAGAGATCAGTCCTCTATCAATTGTAGAGTTGGTGAAAATATTTTCCGGTTCTGTTGGCTGTCGTTTTGTTCTATTGACAGTGTCCTTGGCTTTGCAGAAGCTTCCTAGCTTCAGGAGATTCCACGTAATGATTGTTGGTCTTAGTGTCTGTGCCACTGTTGTTATATTTAGGAAGTGGTTGCCTGTGACAATTTGTAGAAGTGTATTTCCTACTTTCTTTTCTATCAAGTTCAAAGTGGCTGGGTTTAAGTTGAAATTTGTGATCCACTTGGATTTGAGTTTTGTACAGGTTGACAAGCTTGGATCTATTTGCATTTTTCTACACACTTCCATCCAGCTATGCCAACACCATTTGTTAAATATACTATCTTTTTTTCCATTGAACATTTTGGGCCTCTCTTTCAAAGATCAGCTGTTCATAGGTTTTGGGTTAATGTCTAGGTCCTCAATTCTTTTCCATTGTTGCCAAGTCTGTTTTTATGCCAGAACCAGGCTGTATTTATTACTGTAGCTCTAAAGTATAACTTGAAATCAGTGTTGGTGATAAATCCTGAGGTTCGTTAGTGGAGTACATTTGTTATGGCAATCCTGGCTTTGCTGTTATTCCAAATAAAATTGAGTATTGTTCTTTCAAGCTCCAAACAATATTGTGTTGGAATTTGGATGAGCAGTGCATTGAATCTGTAGATTGCCTTTGGTAGAATTTCCATTTTTACTATGTTGATCCTACCAATCTAGGAAGATGGGTGTGTTTTACATTTTCTGATATTCTCTTCAATTTCTTTCTTCAGTTATTTAAATTTTTTGTCAAATAGGTCTGTTACTTCTCTGGTTATAATTACTCCAAGGTATTTAACAGTATATGCAGCTATTATGAAAGGTAGTGTTTCCCTTATTGCTTTTTCAGCTCTTCTATCTTTAGTGTATAGAAGGGCTACTGTTTTCTTTGAGTTAATATCAATGTATCCTGCTACATTGCTGAAGGTATTTATAATCTGTAGCAGTTCCTTCAAAGAATTTTGTGGGTCAGTTATGTATACAATCCTATCATCAGCAAATAGAGATAGCTTCACTTCTTCTTTTCCAATTTGTATCTCCTTAATATCTTTTTGTTCCATTATTGCTTTAGCTAAAACTTTGAGAACTATATTGAATAGATATGGGGAGAGATGACATCCTTGTCTAGTTCCTCACTTTAGTGGGATTGCTTTGAGTTTTTCTGCATTAAGTTTCACACTGACTGTTGGCTTCTTGTAAATCAGCTTTTTATATTTAGGTATTTCCCTGTATTCCTGATCTCTCCAGGGCTTTAATCTTAAAGTAGTGTTGGATTTTGTCAAAGGCTTTTTCCACATCTAAGGATATGATCATGTTGTTTTGTTCCTTTAGTTTTTTTTTTTTATATGATTGATAACATTTACAGTTTTTCGTATGTTAAACCAGCTCTGTATTACTGGGATGAAGGCTACTTGGTCATGGTGGATGATATCTTTTATACATTGATGTATAACTTTTGCCAAAATTTTGTTAAGAATTTTCGCATCAATAATGTGGGAAATTGGTCTGTAATTCTCCTTTGTTCTGTCTTTGAGTGGCTTGGGTATTAGGATGACTGTAGCCTCATAAAAGGAATTTTGCAATATTCTTTCAGTTTCTACTGTTTGATATATTTTGAGGAGTAACGGTAGTAATTCTTCTTTGATTGTCTGGTAGATTTTGGCATTGAAACCATATACACCAGTGCTTTTATTTTAGGGAGGTTTTCAATGACAGCTTCATTTTCCTTCAGGGTTATAGGCCTGTTTAAATAATTATTCTGAACTTGATTTAATTTTGGTAGATGGTAACTCTCCAGAAGGCTGTCCATTTCTTCTAGGTTTTCAACTTTTGTGGAATACAGATTTTCAAAATATGATCTGAAAATTCAGTGTATGTCCTGAGGTTCTGTTGTTATGTTCCCCTTTTCGTTTCTGATTTTGTTGATTTGAACACCCTCTTCCTGTGTTTTATTAGTCTGGCAAAGGGCTTATCTATCTTGTAAACTTTCTCAAAGAACCAACTCTTAGATTCATTGATTTTTTGTATTGTTCCTTTTCTTTCAATTGTATTGATTTCAGCTCTAAGTTTGATTATTTCCTGCCATCTACTCCTTCTAGATGAGTTCACTTTTAATTATTCTAAGGCTTTCAGCTGTGCTCTTAGGTCTCTAGTGTGAGATTTCTCTAGGTTTTTCATATAGGCATCTAGCGCTATGAATTTTCCTCTTGAGACTGCTTTCATTGTGTCTCACAAGTTTGATACATTGTAGATTCATTTTCATTGAATTCTAGGAAGACTTTGATTTCTTTCTTAATTTATTCCTTGACCCAGAGATGGTTCAGCTGAGTGATGTTTAGCTTCAATGAGTTGGTAGGCTTTCTTTTGGTTTTGATGTTGTTGAACTCTAACTTAAGCACTGGTGTTCTGATATGTTACAAGGGATTATTTTCATTTTTTTGTATCTGTTCATATTTGCTTTATGACCAATTATGTGGTCAGTTTTGGAGAAAGTTCCATGAGGAGCTGAGAAATATGTATATTCCTTTGCCTTTGAGTGGATGGTTCTGTAGATATTTATTAAATCCATTTGCATCATAACCTGTTTTAGACTCCTTATTTCTCTGTTTAGACTCTGTCTGGTTAGTCTCTCCAGTTTTAAAAGTGGGGTATTGATGTCTCCCACTATTAGGGTATTGAATTGCTATGGGATTCGAGCTTTAGCAATGTTTCTTTTACCTAAGTAGGTGCCCTTATATTAGGGACATAAATATTTAAGATTGAAATCTCCTCTTGACCAATTTTTCCTGTGATAAATAAGTAGTGACCATCTTGGTCCCTTTTAATTGCTTTTAGCTTAATATCTACTTCGTTATATATTAGGATTGCAACCCCTGCTTGTTTCTTAGGACCGTTTGACTGAAAAATCTTTTTCCAACCCTTTATTCTGAGCCTGTGTCTGTCTTTGTGGTTGAGGTGTGTTTCTTGTAGGCAACAGAAGGATGGCTTCTGTTTTTGCATTCATCCTATTAGAGAGTGACTTTTTATAGGAGAGTTGAGACCATTGAAATTAAGGGAAATTAGTGACCATTGATTCATATTTCCTACCATTTTTAGTGTTAACTTGTTTGTATCTCTTTTATCTAGGGTATTTTTCTGTGGAACTATTGATTGTTTATGATTTCATGGGTGTATCTGGCATCCTTAGGTTGGAGTTTTTCCTCTAATACTCTCTGTAGTGATGGAAAGGTAGATATTCATTCAGAAAGACTTTGTCTTGAAACATCTTGTTTACTCCATCTATGGTGATTGATAATTTTGCAGGGTATAGTATTCTAGTTTGGCATCCATGCTGTTTTAGCGTCTATATAACTTCTGGCCAAGCCCTTCTAGCTTTCGTCGTTTCCATTGAAAAGTCAGGCTTTACTCTGATGGGTCTGCCTTTATATGTGAGTTGGCACTTTTCTTTGAAGCTCTTAAAATTTTTTCTTTGTTCAGTATGTTTTGTGGCTTGATTGTAATATGGTGTGCTGACTTTTTTGGGGATCATATCTATTTGGTGTTCTGTTAGCTTCTTGTATCTCTATAGGCATTTCCTTCTTCAGGTTAGGGATGTTTTCTTCCATGATGTTATTGAAAACATTATCTGTGCCTTTGAGCTGTTATTCTTCTCATTCTTCTATTCCTATTGTTCTCAAATTAGGTCTTTTCATGGTGTTGCAGATTTCCTGAAAATTTTGAGTCATGGCTTTTTTAGTTTTACTTTTTTCTTTGAATGATATATCTATTTGAGCTACTGAGTCTACAATGTCAGAGATTCTATCTTCCGTGTCTTGAAATCTCTTTGTTAAGCTTTTATCTGTGGTTCCAGCTTCTTTCTTCAGATTTTCTATTTCTATCTTTGCCTCATTTTGTGCCTTTTTTATTGCTTCAATTCAGCTTTTATTTCAGCTTTTAGTTCCTGGCATGTTTCATTCATAGATTTGTACATCTCTTCCAACTTTTTGTTTGTATTTTTTTCTATTTCTTTAAGGCTATTTTTCATATCTTCTTTGAGAGCTTTGATAATCATCAAATAGGAATTTTTGGTGTTGCTTCCTTCTGTTTCCTCTTCATTGCTCAGTTCAGGTCTTGTATTTGTAAGATCACCACTCTCTTCTAGAGTTACCATGTTGTTGTTTGAGCTATTATGTAATGTTTTGCACTGACATTTGCCCATGTCTTCAGGGGTTCAAGATTAGATGGCTCCTGGCCATTTGTGGCACTCAGGCTTGTATGCCTTCAGTCACCTCTCTGGGCAGGTTCTGAATCTATCTTTCAGAGACCCCAGAAGTTATCTGTTTGCTCAGTTGAATTTTGAGGTGGATAGTCATGCAAATTCCCTCAGCAGCAGCTGTGGGTATGGTGACAGGCATACTTTATCTGTACCTGTTACAGAGTTAACTGGGAATTACTCTGCAGACAGTACCTGGTCCCGGAAGTGGAACCAGAACCAGATGGGTGCTCAAATCTCCCTCCCTGGCTGGGATATAGGGGCTTGGGCCTGGTGACCCCTTCTCACCTCTGGGCATGTTCTGAGTCTGACCTTCAGGGACCCCTGTAGTTATCTGTTTGCTTAGTTGGAGTTGGAGGTGGGTAGTCATGCAAATTCCCTCAGCAGCATCTGTGGGTATGGTGACAGGCAGACTTTATCTGCACCTGCCTGCTTCAGAGTTTGCTGGGACTTACTCTGCAGACAGCACCCAGTCCCGGAAGAGGAACCGGAACCAATGGGATTCTAAAAGGTTTTTTAACTGTTTCAGTTGTACCACAAATATAGGAAAATATGCAAGGGATATTTTCACTGGATATTTAAATTTAAGTAAAAAACAAAGAATGTCCAAGCTGCAAACCACATACACTGAACATCTCTGGATCTGAAAAACTTGGAGTTTGAGTTTTGTGCAGAATAATATGCTTGGATATATTTGCATTTCTCAATATATAGCCATCATTTATGCAATCACAATTTGTTGAAGATACTATATTTTTTCCATTGAATATTATGTGTCTATATGTCAAAACTCAATTGTTTATAGCTTTTTTGGCTTATGCCTTCATCTTCCAATCAATTCCATTGATCTTCAAATATGTATTCATGCTGGTACCAAGCTGTTTTTCTTCCTGAAGCTCTACAGTATAACATGAAGTCTCGGTGATAATGCCTTCTGAGGTTATTTGTGTGTGTGTGTGTGTGTGTGTGTGTGTGTGTGTGTGTGTGTAAGCAAAAATGTTTTGGCAGTTCTGGATTATAGCGTTAGCAATGTTTCTTTTACATATGTTAGTGCACATATATTAGGATTGAAATCTTATCTCTTTTTTCTTGGATATTAGGCTCGCAATACCATTTTGATTTTTTGGAAATATTTGTATGAAAAATCTGATCTGAAATTTTTATTCTGACATTATGTTTCTCTTTGGAATATAGGTGTGTCTCATGAATGCAACAGAAGTTTGGTTTAGGTTTTCACATCCATCTTATTAGGGTGATACATTATACAAATGAATTAAATTCATTTATATTGAGGGATATTAATGACCACTGATTGTTATGACCTACAATTTTTGGTGATAGAATGTGAGTATTTTATTTCTTAGCATTTTTCTTCTTTGGGATTTTCAATTGTTTGAGGTTACTTGCTTGTATCTCCTTTTCTTCCTTTGGTGTTTTACCTGTATTATTTCTGTAGTGTTGGATTTGTTTGTAGTAATTGTTTCAAATGGTGTCTATCTTGAAATATTATGCTTACTTAACCTAGGATGATTAATAATTTTGCTAGGTATGGTATCTGGTTTGGCAGCCATATCTTGTCAGTGTCTAATAACTTCTGTCCTGGATCTTCTTCTTTTAACTCTTTCTAATTTAAAGTCTGGCATTTTTCTGATGGATCTGCTTTGACAAGTAAATTGGGTCTCTTCCTTGTGGATGTTAATATTATTTTTGTTTGGTATGTTTTGTGGCTTATTATGACATGTACAGATTTTTTGTGGGGTCTAACATATCTGTTAGCTTGTTCTACCTTTACAGGCATATCCTTCTTTAGGTTGGGGAAGTTTTCTTTCATGATTTTATTGAACACATTATCAGTGTTTTTGAGCTAGTATTCTTTTCCATCTTCTATGTTTATTATTCTCAGGTTTTCTCTTTTAATGTGTCCCAAATGTCTTGATCATTTTGTGTAATGTCTTTTATGTTATTGGTCTATTCTTTCAGAGATTCTTCTATTTCCACTACTTAATTCTTCCACTCCAGTATTCTCCCTTTCTTCTCTTAGATTGTGCTTGTCATGCTAGTATCTGTGCTGCAAAATTATTTCTACAGATTCTCTTTCATCCCTTGCTTCTTTGTATACCTTCTTTTATATTTCAATTTTAATTTTAATTTATGAAATGAATCTTTAGTTTGTAGCATTTTGATGTTTCGGTTTTCATCAAATACTTGTTCATTTTTTCCAGTTTTTTCTTCTATTTCTTTAAGGGACTTATCATATCCTCTTTTGATTATTCTATAATCTTCTTAAAGGTTTTTTTAACTGTTTTCTCCTTCAGGTTTCTCTTCAATGTTCTATTCAGGTCTCGGTGTTTAAAAGTAACAGTGTGTTCCACTGATGCCTTATAGTTTCTTATATTGTTATATGTATTCTATCACATAAAACTGCCTGTTGCTTCTTTGGTTCACTCATTGTCATATCTTAGTGCAATCTTAGTCAGTTGTGACTACAGGAGTTATGTGTCTCTTTTCTGCTCTTGACTGGGACATTGCATGATTCCTTACTCTAGTCAGGCCACAGGACCCTGCTGTCCCTAGCCACCTGATTTCCACTATGCCCTGTACACAATGGGTTCATGTGGTTAACAAAGATGTCCTATCTAGGTGATGATGTAGATTATCTTGGAAGTGGGTTTTAATAATCTGTAATGTGACTTTAAGGATTGTTGTGGAAGATGCTTCCATTATTTTGTTTCTGGCATGCCTTGTCATGAGGTCAAATCCATGACTGTGACTCTGTTTTCAAGGATGAGTTTCTTGGGAGTCCAAAAGGCTCATATCTGCTCACCTCCAACTCCATTCTGGACCTGTGATCCTTTCTGTCTGAAGCTGTGTGATGCCCATTGTTCTCTAGACACCATGGGCTCTTCTTCTACTATACATATTTCTACATATATTAAAATGTTTATATGATTGTCTTTAATACATTGAGTGTTAGTCCCAAAATTTTATTTTTTTTTGGTGTGATCTCCTGAAGCTATGAAACTTCTGCAATGCCAAGGACACTGTCAATATTATAAAATGACAGCCTACAGAATTTTAAAAGTATTTCAAAAACCTTACTAGTGGTAGAGGACTGATCTCTAAGATATACAAAGAGATCAAGTATCTAGAGCTGTAAAACTTGAAAAACCCAATCAAAATTGGGTTACAGATCTACAAAGGGAATTCTCAGCAGAGGAATTATGAATGGCTGAAAGGCACTTGAAAAAATGCTCATTATCTTTAGCCATCAGAAAAATGCAAATCAAAACAACTTTCAGATACTTAACACCTGTTACATTGGCTAAAATAAAATTTACTAATGACAGCCTATGTTGGAGAGAATGCGAAAGAAGGGGAACACTCCTCAATTGTTGGTGGGAGTTTAAGCTTATTCTGCCACATGGTAATGCAATATGGCAGTTTCTCAGAAAATTGAAAATAAATCTCCCCAAGGACCCAGCAATACCACTCCTGGGTGTATACCCTAAAGAGTCACAGTCAAACTCCAAAGGTATTTTCTCAAATATATTCATAGTAGTATTATCTGTAACAGCAAGAACCTGGAAACAACCTATATGTCTCTCAACTGAAGAATGGATTAACAAACTGTGGTACATCTACACAATGGAATACTACTCAGCAGTAAGAAAAAATGATACCCTAAAATTTGGAGGCAAATGGATGGATTTGGAAAATATTCTCCTGAGTAGGTATCACAAACTAAGAAATAGAAGCAGGGGATGTACTCACTCATTAGTTGTCTTTAAACAAACTAAAAAGAAAGAATCCAAGCATGCCCAAGCTGCAAACCACAAGAACTAAACAGCTTGGGATCAGAAACACTCTAGATTGACACTTCAGATCCCACTACACCTATAGGAACACCTGACTCACTCTTGAGGGAAGGGGGACAGAACTGGATTTGCCAGGAGTGGAAACTGAACTAAGCATTATTGTATCCATGGGAACATGGGATGGTCTGCAGCCTGCCCAGGGAGGGTTGGAGATTTGTGGAGAAGAAAAAATACCTTGATGTTGCTGGAGGGGGAAGGGAGCTTGATTGTGAATATAGAGGGATAAAAAAAAATCCAGAGGGAAAGCTGAACAGAAAGTAATTTTATGTGTAGAAAATTATTAGCATTATTAACCTTGATAAGTCAGCCTAATAAATTTTATTTTCTTTATAGTTTTTGTTAAATTATCAGCACTTTAAATTCATTTTACTCTTTTTCTTGAAAAATACAAAATAAAAAAAGAACTTATGTCAGCTGCTATTTGGTCAACACAAAACATAGGAGTAAAACAGAACTCTTCGAAATAAACATGATTTAAAATGTTGAGTTAAGCTCCTTAAAGGGAATAATATTATTAGTATCATAATTCTCTTGATGATGTCGATTACACCTCCCTGTCTTTTTCATTTTTTGTTATATATCTTAACTTATGCACATAAACTAAGTGAATGACACTTTCTCTAATGGATATAAAAAATGTTAAACTGAGAAGCACTATTTGTGGTCTCAGGTATTGTATGTCATTCTCAACTACTGCCTGTTATTTGATCTAAATAAACTATTATTAGTATGCCTCATTACTCAAACTTCAATCCCTATTATACAAGTAAATTTAAATCCTTGGAAAAACATTTGGTGTGCACACTGGCAACTGTGGATTAGAAAAATGCCATAAACCACTTCATTATAATTCTTCTCAATGAATCAGTTCTCTTTGGCACACAATTAATCAACTTTTATTAAATTACTAATCTGGAATTTGGGGCTTATAATCCTATTCCATAAGAAGTGCTGTTACTTGGTGATGGACTCTTGCTAATTTGTATCCCTAGGAGCTGGACAGCAATGCTAAGAAATGAGCAGTTTAGGTTATTTTTTTCTAGCTGTCCTGGGCATAACTTACTAAGTCAACACTGAATTGTCAGGAGAAATTACATCTTCAGCTATTTATAATTGGTTTTCTTTGCAACTTATTTTTGATTTCTAACAGGTTCCTCACATCACTATGGAAACTTAGACTTTCTGCATATCAGAGTTCTACAGAAATTGTCAAGGTTTGATTTTCTAACTGCAGAACAAATTGGTCTTGTTTATTCCAAATTGAATAATGCTGCTAATTTATATATGTTTTGTATATTAATCAAAATCTGTTAAGTGCTCAAATATATTTAAATATCAGGCCCTCAACTTCAGATAAATCTTCAAATGCCTAAAAAAATACAACTTGATTCATCTTGTGTGTACATCCATAGTAATCCAATAGATGCTATCATATTCATTCTTTATTTGTTTCTGAATCCTACTAGGTTTATCCTGCTTTACAACCTTTTTCATAGATATTTTAACAGCAGATGTAAAAAAAAATTATACAGAGTTTTAATTAATGGTCATTACAGAATTCATAGCTCCTCCATACATAGCTTGCCACCAAAAGAATCCAGTTATTTCATGACAATAAAGATTAGCATGGCACTAGAGGACCTCATGTCTCCAAGCAACTGAAAGTAGTGTATTGTTAAAAGTGCTGACATTCTACCTTTGATTGTTAACAATAATAAAGAAAGAAAATTTGCAGGCGAAAATTGTCCAAGCAAAAGAAACATTGACCAGGTCTCAATACTGACATCTGTGATTGAAATTTCAATAATCCAAGAGGTTTTTTTCCAGAATTAGATTGCAGAATCACATAATTCCTTGAGCTCAAAGTTACATCAATCTCTCTACTTGCCCTAGAACCACACCATAATTTAAACCTTTGACCATATCAACTATGAACAACCATACAATGGTGTTCTGTTGTAATTATCCCTGTTATTTACCTGAGAAATATATTGGTTTGAATTGTTCTGTAGTAATAATATTTTCTATGGGTTTTGTAGTGTTGTGTGACATTTCACCAAAGTCGATGCAAAGTGGAGCAGAATACATCCCCTGTAGCAGAGTACACCTGTTGTAGCGGGAAATTTGAAGCTATGGAAAGAAATAACCATGCTGAGGTGCTGAGCTGGGTGGAGTCGGTTGACTGGGTTGAAATGACAAAAGAGCTGGTTACTGAATGTGTGGTGTGGGGTAGGAAGGACTAACCAGCTGGGACTGATCTCGCTCTGCAGCAAAGATTGTTCCACAGATCACTCGTGCTTTCCATGGATCACTCCTGCTCTGAGAGGAGAGGATTGCTCGGCTCTCCAAGGTTGGGACTGTTCCTGCTCCCTGTGGTGTGGATTGTTTGTGCTCTCCATGGATTGTTCCTGCTCTCCACGGTCCTGCTCTCAGCTTCTCCGTCCTTCTCCTACCTTTTCTCCTCCTCCCCTGGAACAATCCCTGGAACAATCCCTGTTATGTAAGTAAGGTTTAAATAAAATAAAATCTTAGCATATATTTCTTGGTGGGTTAGTACCGTGATAATTGGTGGCCCAACATGGAACCCATCTGGGTTCCTCAGCCTCACAGCGAGTGACTATTTGGTTTCAAAAATTGCTCCCAGTCACATGCTAATCTGCACTGGGAAACAAAGGCTACACGAGGAATCCTTGCAGGCACCTTTACTGCTGCTGCTGACCTCAATTGCAACATCTGCTGTCTGTAAGTCCTTATTACATATGAGTAAGGTAATTTTTTTCTTTTTTTATTTTCTTTCAAAATGTCTGACCAAATAAATGTTCAGAATTTTACCCATTTTTTCACAATGGTAATAGAGGATTATTTTTGGGATTATGCATTTGGAGGCTATCTCAGGATAGAGGCAACCCAGGAGTTGTTTTGTTTTTTTGTGTGATAATATACTTTAGATCTAGATATTTTAAAGGATCCCAGCATAGGAATGAACACATTCCACATACGGGTTATGAGGCTAAGATGTGTGAACATGGATGAACATATTAAGAAAATTAAGAAGCTCATTGCCTCCATAGAGGAGAGGTCTAAATTGATTAGAGAAGAATATAGAGCTTATATTGATGAAAAATTTAGGAAACTGGATCAGAAAGTACTAGAAGGTGTAGATGTGGGGAATGAGAGAATTTTCCACTCTATAAAATTGTTGGAGAGGTCCTTTATAGAGAACTTTAAAACACTGGACAAGATCATTACTGCTAGATTACAAGATAATGAGGGTCATATGGAAATTTTATAAATGGATTTTGAGGCAACATCTGCTCAAAACAATAGGGAAGGTGCCCCACCTAGAGTGGTCACAATGAGGGGACTACCCCCTACTACTCCAGATCTATTCCCAGTTGTGGCAGACACCAAAAATTACAATCACATGGAAGGGCTTCAGAAAACGTGGGATATACTTATGAACCTATCCACATGAAGGATGTAAAAACAATAAAGGAAGCCATAGTGACATATGGCATACAATCATCTTTTGTGAAGCAATACATAAATTCATGGTCAGCACAGTATTGGGTAATTCCTGATGACTGGAAGAATTTGGCAATCACAGTGCTGAATGATAGTCAAAGCTTGCAGTGGAGGAATTGGTTTAGGGAAGAGGCTAAAGCCTTTGAATCTCAAGGTCAAACTGGAAATGTTACCATCTCCAAAAAGCAAATCCTTGGGGAATTACAGTTTGCTAATGTATCAATTCAGGCTACTTATGAGGACCATGATCTGTTGCTGTGCTGTACTGCTGCCTTAAATGCTTGGAAAAGGGTTTTAGACCCAGGATAGAGAATTGAGTCATATACTCAGATTAAACAAGGTCCGAAGGAGATTTATACAAACTATTTACAGAGGTTGACTCAGGCTGTAAATAGAGCAGTGTCAGATTCAGAAGTTCAGAAACAATTGATACTCTCTTTGTCCTTTGATAATGCTAATATGACATGTAAGAAATTGATCATGAAATTAAAGATCAAAGGTGCACCCACAGAAGAATGGATTCAACTTGCAATTAATGTTGAATATCTACACTCTGATGAAGAGAATTTGGTAGGACAAGCCATTGCTAATATTAAGGTAAGAAAACATTATTTGTTTCCATTGTGATAAGGCCATATAAAGAGGAAGTGTAGGCAAGCCATATATGGGAATTATCCCAATCCCAGGAGTGACTTAAATAGAAGGCCACTACCTCCTGGACTATGTAGTAGATGTAACAAAGTCAGATATTGGACAAATGAGTCTACATCTGTAAGAGACATAGATGGCAAGCTTTTAACATCAGGAAAATAACTTGGGGCTTCTCCCAGGAAGCCCCCAAGAGTCAGACCTCCAAGCCAAAAAAGGTTCAGTCATATCCAGTCGCAGTGTTTAGTTTACAGGACCCCACAGTGATACTGTCACCCACAGGCCAGCATGAAGCAACTTAGTGAAAGACTACGTCCCTTTCCTGATAATTTGGTCATCCAAGGGAAGGTTATGGTCAATTATCATTTTGATATGATGGTTATAAGCTAATCTTGGGTAGAGGATAGAATGATATTATAGATGTAGGAATTTCAAAGAGAGAGAGACAGAGAGAGACAGAGAGAGAGAGACAGAGAGAGAGAGAGACAGAGAGAGACAGAGAGAGACAGAGAGAGAGAGAAACAGAGAAAGAAGGAAAAGGGAATAGATAGATCATTATACTTGCAAACAAATTTTAAACAAAGCATGTATGAAAAATAAATCGCCATGGTACAAACATTTGTATATTGATACAAATAGGAAATCAATCTATATGTTTGATTGAGATAATATGCATATTGCTACAAAGTTGAATGTATAATTGCCTTAATTTACACATGTCTACCTCTGATTAAAATATTTTGCACATTGATGTGTATTAAGTACATTGTCATTTCCATAATTCAATTTCTACCTTTAATTATTTATGCTAGTCATAACATTTGTTGTAACATTTACACGAGTTGTTTTATATAACTCTGTTTTTATATTTTGTATAACAATATATAGTTAGGATATTGTTGCCTTTAATATGAAATGTGTATTTTGGTCAATATTCATAAGATTGTTATACTTGAAATTATTATGGAGGAGCTGTACACTCATGTTGGAATGCCTATTTTTACAATGGTAGCTTCACTTTCTTGGTTGATTGGGGTTGCAGATTATGGTTACTCAGATTTGCTATGTAATAGTCAGGGTACTCATGCTTTTCAGATTCATATTAGAGAATATCAGATACATAGGCATCTTCAACCACTTCATAGACCAAGAGAATATGGCATTTAAGATTTTGTTATCTTGAATTTGGCCTTGAGAGACATGACAACTCCTGACATCACCATTCCTTTCTCAAGGTGGTGTTGAGCATCATGGAGCAATCTTACAAAGAGATTGGCTTATTTGGTGAACAATGGCCTGAGGGGCCAAGAACGGCTCTTGCCCTGACTGCTGTCAGCATGCTCACTATCTGAAATGGATGAGCAGGATGAAGGATAGAGACTGCCAAAGCCTGCCTAGACAGGATAAGATGGTCCTACCAAAAATACTCTGCTTCTATGGAAACTTGTTAGATATCATAGACCCATAGCCACAAGGATTGATGGTCCTGTTGTACAGAGGAATGGAGGTTGACTGTCCAGGTAGTTAACTGTTGTTGTATTCTAAATTTTGGAAGTTACTTCAACATGCTTCCAACTTCAGGTATTTATTTTCCTTCTCAGGTCTTGATGGTGTTGAAGACTGGATAGTTGAGATTGTTATTACTTCACATCTCAGCAGGGACACTCAGGTGTTAGAACTTTATTGTTCGAGATTAAACAGCACTGAAACAATCCCCGCCATTCAGTCCCTGTGCATTTCGTAGTATCAACATTTTAGACAATTAATTGTACCTTGTATAAAGTGGTAGTTTGACCTCACATATGTTAGTACCTTTCTCTTCCCCAGAAACTACCTTATGATGATCCCTATAGTATGTAGTTTTATATTTAGTTTAGAACCCTCTTATTTAGACAGAAGGGGGAGATGTAGTGGGAATTCTGAAGCTACACACACAAAAAAAATGTTCCAGATTGCTGTTCTGGTCGGAGTCAGTCAACTGGTGGGAAACAAAAGAGCACCGCACCAGAAGATGGAAGTGGGCATGTGTTGCTGGATGAGTGGCATGGGGTAGGAAGGACCATCCGGCTGGGACTGCTCTCACTCTACCATGCAGATTGTTCTACAGATCGTTAGTGCTTTCCATGTATCACTCCTGCTCT
Source organism: Sigmodon hispidus (assembly GCA_004025045.1). NCBI lineage: Eukaryota > Metazoa > Chordata > Mammalia > Rodentia > Cricetidae > Sigmodon > Sigmodon hispidus. Next base: position 8,068 of record PVIH01022597.1, on the reverse strand, counting down.
GTGTGGTTAGGATTGCTCTGGCTCTCAATGGTTAGGACTGCTGATGCTCGCTGCAGCAAGGATCATTTGTGCTCTCCACGGTCCTGCTCTCCACTTCTCTGTCCTTCTCCTACCTTTTTTCCACCTCCCCTGGAACAATCCCTGTTATGTAAGTAAATTTTAAATAAAAAACCTTAGTTATCATATTTTCTTGGTGGGTTAGTGCCATGATAACCTGTGACCATTTTAATGAGGATTCCCTTGTTTGCCTGGGAAGAACTTAATCTAGAAAATGAGAATTTGTAAAGTGTTATGCTGCAATAGCATGTTGGAAATGTAGTAAATGTTCTGTATGATGTAAATAAAGTAACTGATTTGGCCTCTGTAGAGTACCATAGAAGTGGTTGGAGTATCAAAGTAAGAGACAAGCAGAAGGTGGGTGTAGTTAGTCAGTCTTCATCTGAACCCCAAAGGAGGAATATGTAAAAGGTCCTGGTGAGCCATGTACCATGTGCCACATGGTGGCAAGATTAAAAGAATTGGGTTGATTTAAGATTAAAGCTAGCTGGTAATATGCATAAGACTTAGGCCAAACAGTATGAAGTAATATAAGCCTCTGATTCATTTCTTTGGGGAATAAAGCTGCAGTATGGAACAGGTTCCAAACCTCTGCCATGGAATAGGTCACAAAACCTCTGGACCAAAACAGCCCCAGGAAACATCCTAACACATAGGGAGTCCATGTCAGCCAAACACCTGCATAAAGCCTGAGAAAGTTTAAAAAGCTTAAAGAGTGTTCTAAATCACTGAATCAGAGCCAAAAGCGGCTTTCTGAATTGTGTATTTGAATTGATTTATGGTACAGAGACAATGTAATGTTCAGGCAGGAATTTAAAAATTGCATGTTCTCAGCACACAGCTTAAACTCATATGTTTCACTAAAGACTTGGCACAGGTGTGATTGATTTAAGATTTTTGCTTATACTAAACAGAAAGGAAACAGTTAAAAACAGTTTTTCTGGTAGCAGCATTTCCAGAGTCCACTCTCTTTGCTGGAAGCAACAGAGATGCCCGGGCTCCTCTGCCATGTTGAAATGCCTGCCAAAGTGGCAGAGTTAGCAGTTAAAGTGATACTGACATTTTAAAAGCTCTTTGGGTTACAAAATGATTAAGAATTCTCAGCAGAACATATTTAGATGCACAGAACTGCTAAACAGGGTACAATGCATGTAAAATATGCATAGGCTTGAGAGAGAGAGAGACAGAGAGAGAAAAAAGTATGTAGAGAAAGCCCTTTAAGAAAGAGAAATAGGAAATAAAGATAAAAAGCCACAAAAAATAGCAGATAAACAGAGAATTTGGATTCTGGTTATTGTGTTTTCTTTTAATTTTTTTTAAATTTTAATAAGCTAATTGCAGAGAAACAATTGATTGCTAAGGATGCTAAGTAAACAAATACATATACTTTAAAGATATCTTGATTTTGAAATCTGTTTATTAGAATATGTTACTTGGGAAAAGAGTTTCTGCTTCTGTCTCCACAGAAGATCAAGACCCATGGATTGGTTCTAGGCAAATGTGGTGTCATATGCCAAAGCCACCTGAACATTCTCAGCTTCCAGGATGGCAAGATGAGATGTTCCAGCTTCAAAACCTCATGAGAACAATGTCCGATGACAGCAGGAAGCAGTAAAAGAAAGAAAGCTATGTAAAATTTTCCCAAAATATTCCTCATTAATGTTTGTTTTCATTATAAATGGTTACTGGTCATAGTCAATCTTTAAAAAAAAGGTAGTGATGAGGATATGATATAGGAATGATTAGAAAAGGTAAGTGGATTGTGATTTATTGATACAAATAAAGGTCAAACTTGTCATGCTGTATGTATTTTTCTACTCCTGATTAAGTTATGATGCTGATGTAACTCATCTAAAATCATAATGTGTAATTGAGAAATGCAGATTAATAGTCATCTATGATAACAAAACTTATAATCATGTTAGTTAGGTTTTTGTAGGTATACAAAGATATATTTGAATTAGATAGGTAGTCTTCAAATACTTCAAAGACTTGCAGAATATGGCATTTAAAATATTTTAAGAAATTAGACATTTCTGGACAGTGAGACTGGCAGTGAGACAGGTGCTCCTGGCAGCACCAATGTATTTCTGGAAAATGATGGGCATTGAAGAAACTTTATGTGCAATTTACTTTGTGGCAACAGTTAGCCACTGGACAAGAGACTATTCTGGTATTGACTGCTTGATAGTATGCTGTATAAACTGGACATGCAGCTTCCATAGGAAAGTGACCTCTGAAAGTTGGCAGAACAAGCTGAGATGGTCCTTCAGGTTCCTGCTTTGCAAAAATGAAACATTGCCAGGCATTCTTCAGGACATAAGGGGAAGCAACTGATGGACTGTGTCAGATTTCCTGCATCACTGAAAGGTATGCCAGAGACTTTGGGCCATATAGGCTGAGGATGAATGCCCCAATGTTATAAAGGAACTTTGGGTGACTGTCCAGGCAGACAGGTATCATCTCTGTCATTTTGTAGACTTTGGAAGTTACTTGCACTTCCTTTTATTTGCATAATATTATATCCTTCTGTGTTCTTTGATGTGGTTGAAGGTTTAATAATTATACGGATACTTCTTTTTAGTTTAGAAGGTATATTAGATATTAAATTTCAGGCTTACAATAGTAAGGTAGACAATGGAATATTTTGTTTAATTTGTGAATACAAATAGAGTGGATATTGTGACTGTAATTTCTGCATGAGAGCTGTTCTGTTGTAATTTTGCTACATGAAAATTGGAACCTTATTTTTGATTAGACAGAAAAGAGAAAATGTTGTGGAATGTTCTGTATGATGTAAATAAAGTAACTGATTTGGAATCTGGATAACACTGTAGAAGTGTGTGGAGTATCAGAGCAAGAGACAAGCAGAAGGAAGGTGAAGTTAGTCTGTTTCCTCCAAACCCTGATTAGGAACATGTAAAAGCTACAGGTTAGCCACATGCTGAGGGCCATGTGGTGGGAAGATTAATAGAAAAGAGTTGTTTTAAGATGAAAGAGCTAGCTAGTAATGTGCTTAAGATATAGGCCAAAAACTATGTAGTAACATAAGAGTCTAATTCATTTCTTTGGGGAACAAAAGCCGTTGTGCGGACCAGGTTCAAAACCTCCTCCATGTACACGGATATAAAACCTCTGGGACAAAAGGGTCCAGGAAACCTCCTACAACACATTATATTTTTAAAAAAGCATCTCTTGTGCCAATACATTCTAGGCTACTTCCAAATTCCTTTTATATCTAGTTAAGTGTATCTGGATATATGTTGGAGTCTTATTTTATGTATGGGGGTAGAAATGTCTTAATTACTGTTGGTCTTAAAATGAGCATCATGTCAGGGTTGGAGGTACCATTAAAAGCTCTTTTTTTGGAAAATTGATTTTGTTATCAAGGACTTTTTTTTGTTTTTCAATATGAAACCAAGTGTTGTTATTTTGGAAACATGTAATGTATTGATATAAATTTCATTGAATCTGAATTTTTTGTGGAAAGAATGCCATGATAATTATATGAGACCTACTAAAGTATTAGATTTAGAAATCTTTTCATTTTCTGATACTTCTTTTTTGAAAACTACCAGTTTTGTCTATCATGTCTTGGAGTTGTCAAATTAGATATCTCAAAGTAATCTTTTCCTAATTTTGATAGAAAAAAGTTGAATGACTTTCTGATTACTTTATCTGACCATTTATTAATTATGGATAAATGAATGAGTTAGATGTTAATCTTATAATGTGCTTTACTACTACAATGTTATCAACAGTACAGATTACACTACAGAATTTTGGGAGTTACTCACCTATGAAATGAGTGTTAGACCTCTAGAATGGGAGTGACAGTTACTATGACAATTTTAAAGTCAGGCTATACCTAGAACTACCAAGACCTCTCTGACAGCTGTAGTTGCAATGGAACTTCAAAACTCTTGGGTGAAATGTATACTATTTGGAAAGTATAACTATACCTTGAGAGTTTGGGACAGCTCTGAAGGCTGGAGCTACAATAAATCATCTCAGGTATGGTGGAAATGTTATCCTGAGAGATTAGAAAATTAGACAATATATGAAGCAAGGGTGTCATGTGGTATAGTCTCATTTGAGGGTATTGCAATTATGCATTTCTCCTGGAAAGCTGCTTGATACAAACTTTGTTTCCTCCCACCAGATCTCTTCTTCTTCTTTAGATTCAAGATTTTACTTTTTGGCTCAATCTTCTAAAGCAGAATTGTTGCACAAATATACTAGTAAACTCTCACTCTGGCAATTTGTTACCTATTCTGCTCTGCCTTTCTCAATACACTAAAGGATGTTTCAATAATGTTTTTTTTTTTCTCCTTATATACCTTGCTCAGACCTAGACTAAAAGGACATCTCAAAAAGGATCTTTTGCTCAAAAAATCAAATAAAAAAAACAAAACAAAACAAAACAAAACAAAAAAACAAAGGGAATGGTTTCAGCACATGAAGGTTTTAGAAGAAAAAATGGTGTGAAGAAAGACTGAAAAGAATTACCTACAACTGACTTGGCAGATACTTTAACTTAGGGCTTTTAAGCTTAATGTTCCTCTAAAGAAACTCAAATTTGCTTAGCTATTCCTGCTCAAGCACTGACAATTTTTTTTCAGATCTGGTAAAATGTTGGCTTTATCTTTTATTATTATTGTTATTAGTATTACTATTATAAAGAAAAAAGAACTCACACTTTTGTTTCATGTAAACTCTTTTATAAGGTCCTTTCCCCCTCCCAGCACATAATGTCATTTTCTTTTCTCCACAACTTCCCCCCCACCACACCCCAGCATGCAGAATGCAGTCCACAGGTTCCACTATCCCAATATTGCTTACTTCAGGCTCCACTCATGGCAGATCCAGTTTTCTCCCCTCAACCTCAAGACTGAGTCAGTTGTAACTTTAGGCTGTAGACTCCCATTTTAAAGCCAGGGCATATTTCTCTCACTGGTTATAATTTAACTAGGTTCTGAGTCAATGCATGTTTCTTCATTCTGGGTTAAGTTTTAAACTGTTCTTTTACTAGTTCCTGTCTCTGACCCAAGCTCTGCTTTTTCACAGGCTTTCTAAGCTATAGAACTCACATTCTATTGCCAGGGGGCTTTATTTTACTGTCTTTGATTCTAAGAGTCAATTGTATTTCTTTGATACTGGTTTCAGTGTCACTGCATATTTTTCATATGATTCTTGGTAAAGGAGGAAAATGACTGTTTTACTTTTCAGGTCAAAGATACAGGTTTTCTTTGGCTATTTTTACTTATATACATTCTTAAATCATTTGCAAATATTAAAATTTTGAGTACTTTTTTCAATTTATATTTTGTTGTCTTATAAACTTTGTTAAAAATAATGAGTTATAAATGGAATAAACATAGGGTGCATTAAAAGCCTTCTTTTGTATCTGCATTTAGTGGAATTTCCTTTTGAAATTTTCTCCATATAATTTGTTTTTGGCTATTGTCTTCGACAAAAATGCTATAGTGTTTTTAGAAAAAATATAAATTACTGACGTCTCAGAATTTTATCATGAATGTATGATGGATTTTTTTTTTTCCAGAGGACATACTTTATTATCAGCTCCTGGGTTCTAGTTCTCCTTCTCCTGTACAGTTTTGGTTCCACACAATCGCCCAGTCCGCCAGGCAGCAATGAGACCCACTTTCCGCCCAGGAGGGGCATCTCTTCTGATAGTAGAGGGCTTGCCAATGTGCTGGTGGTTACCACCTCCAAAGGGATACTCCACAGGGTTCATGGCCACACCCCGTACACGTGGCCAGCAGTTCCTCTTTGCCTTGTACTTGTGGTAGGCACGGCCAGCCTTCAAGATAGGTTTATCAATTCTGCCCCCACCGGCCACAACACCAACAACAGCTCTGTTGGCTGAGGAAATGACCTTCTTGGATCCTGAAGGCAGCTTCACTCCCGTCTTCTTGGTCTCCGGGTTGTGGGAGATGACTGTGGCATAGTTTCCGGAGGCTTGTGCCAGCTTGCCCTTGTCCCCAGGCTTCTCCTCCAGACAACACACGATAGTATCCTCAGGATTGGTGCCCATGGGCAAAACATTACCGATATTCAGCTGAGCCTTCTTGCCGCAGTACACAAACTGCCCCATGTGGATGCCTTCTGCGGTGATGAACAGTTCTGTCCGCTTCTTAAACAGTTCTGTCCGCTTCTTAAACTGGTAAGGATCAGGAAAGACCACTTTGGTGAGGGGAGGGCCTCGACCAGGGTCATGAATGATATTCTTTACGATGCCTTTAATATAGCCTTGCGGCTCAGCGAAGTCCACAGCACACAGGTTCGGGGCGCCCTTATGGTGTTTCACATGCGCACAGAACACAGACCCGGCACCTTTCCTCTGCCCTGGGATCACAGGGCCCATGGCGGCGAGTCGAACAACCTCGTATGATGGATTTTTAAAGTGTTCAAAAGCTTCTAATAAAATAATTGTTTTTTTCTTTTTCAGTTTTTTATAGTGGATTACACTGTCAGTTTTTCATATGTTGAATAATTCATGCATCTATGGGATGAAGTCTCTTTAATCATAATGGATGATTTTTTCTAATCTTCTGTGTTAAGTTTTGAAGTGTTTTATAAGCTATTTTTGGTGCAGTTGATGTTGATGAGATAAAAATACATTTGATTATGTATATTATTGAGTTATCTTTTAATTTTTAACTAATATTGAACTAACTACAGTAAGACAATTATGTGGAAATGCTGCTAAAATAATCCAACACATATTTTTAAAGAATATTGACATTGAAATTTAGGTTCAAGAATATGTTGCTTGAAAAAGGTTGTATTTTGATTCTTATGAAGATGAGTACAAAAATATTACATGCAGGATATGTCTTGATCAAGAAATGTCTTCAGAAAAATCTGAGTAAAAGAGAGTGCTCAGATATCTCAGTATCCACATCACCTTTAAGAATGCACTAAAATGATCAATCATCAATGTTCCCTTAAACATTATATTTACTCCCATTTAGCAGAAAGAAGACTACAGAACCCTTTTCACATTAACTAAAATAGATTATGAATGTTTATCTTTATTTAGAGGTTTTAGTTTTTATCATTGTCAGTCTCTGTCTAACATAAAGAAAAGTATTGTTATGAAAAATAAATGTGTAGATTATTATATATACATTTAATAAGCAACTATTGTTTTAAATACTTTATATTAATATACATTTTAACTTATTGTCACAAATTTAAGTGTAATTTTGATATACTGTAAACATATATCTACTCTTGTTTAAGGTTTGTATAACTCATAAACTTATATTTAAAATGCAAATTAATGATTACTTGTGATAATATCTTATGTTACAATTTAGCTGTATAAAAATATATTTCAATTGTGTGTTATCATTAACATTTAAAATAACTGCAGAATATGACATTTAAAATATTTTAACAACAGTATTTTAGGAAAGTGAGTGGTGTATTCTTCTAGCAGAAAAATCTACTTCAAGGCAGGGAGCTTACTTTCTTTTTGGCAAGTATTTGCCCCTTGGCAATATTTTATTTGGCTTCACTGCCTGACAACATGATGCACTAACTGGATGTCTATGAATCATAAATGTAATCAATAAAACTTGGAAGATGAAGCTGAAATTATTTTTCAAATACCTGCTTCACAGATATAACTGCCTTATATTCTTCATGAAATATAGAAAATTGCCTTAGAAATCATTCTGAAATACACAAATCAGAACTTACACTTAAAATATTCTAAGTACATAGGTTGAGAATGGATACTCCAATGTAAAAAAGATGGGTTATTATCCAGGCAACAAGATTTGTTTGTCATTTTTAGAATTTGGAAGTTGCATATTATACACTTCCTATTTACTAATGTAATTTTATATATTTCTGCGTGTTGAATTTGATAGAGTTTAAGAATGAATAGTAGGAACTATACTTTTTATTAGTAATAAAAATATAAATTAGACATACAACTATAGACTTAAAAAATAAGATGATACAATGGTTTCTTTAA
>PVIH01022596.1:0-26765 GCA_004025045.1 Sigmodon hispidus | reverse complement strand
TCTGCCCTGCAGTGAGAGCCTTGGGTGTCACTGGCTGATTGGTCACTGGAGGTGCAGTGATGACCATCCTCTGAGACCGTTTTGCATAAGCAGGAAGAGTGTCCACATTGAACCCCATTTCAACCAGTGTGACCACGATATCCGACAGCGTGGGCTGGGTCCTGGCTGTGTGCTCACAGTAAGATTTGGCACTTCTCCCAATTTCTGAGATGTAGCTCTGCAGCATTTCTGTCAATGTCTCCACAGATGCTTTCTCAGCACTCTCAAATCCTGCCTCTGTCAGCAAGGAGCTTACAACCACTTGCAGAGTCCTCCTCCGGGCCAGATGGTAGTTATCAGCAGGGTTGGTGGATTGTTTACTCCCCGATCTCGTTGCGGAGCCACTAGGCCTGGCCGCCGTGTCGGCCATCTTGTTCTTCCCAAGGCAACTCTTATTGAAAGCATTTAATTGGTGGCCTGCTTGAAGTTTCAGAGTTTTCCTCCATTAATGTCATAGCAGGGAGTAGGAAGACAAGCAGATGTGGTACTGGAGGAATATCTGAGATCTATATCCCAGCTATCTTCCAACTTTCTCAGCCTTACTCCTGGTTGCTTCTGCTCCTGGGGGGTTTCTAAGTGGCCTTTAAATACCCTTCTAGTCAGCTGTATCCCATCCAGGTTAGGATTGAAGGTGTGAACTACTCTATTTCATAGCTAGCCTTGAACTCACAGAAACACAAAGTTCTGTCTCTGAAGTTAAGGGATTAAGGGTGTAGGTCACCACTCCTGGCTTTCCCGTGCTGGGATTAAAGGTGTGTGAATGGGCATTTTTGTAAATGGGGAAGTTGTAATAGTGGGTATGAATCTGAGAGGTCTGATAACTTCAGTTTGATGGGTGCATCATGGGAAATCATCAAATAATAAATATATAAATAGAAAAATGAAATTTGGCAGAGGGAAATGTTTCATTTTACAAAATTTGAAAAATTAAAATATGTACATTATATAATGTAATACATAGTATATACAATTTCAGGATGACCCCAGATAAGGCTCCTAGCAATCGTGTAGAAGGTACCTAAACTGGCCCTGTACTATAGTCAGATTGGTGACTACCTTAATTGTCATCAGAGAGCTTTTTTCCAGTAACTGATGAAAACTGATGCAGTGACCCACAGCCAAGCAATAGTCTAAGCTCTGGGAGTCCTCTTGAAAAAGGAGAAGAGGGACTGAATAATCCATGGGGTAAAGGTAATAAGAGAGAAACCCATGAAGGCAGCTGATATGAACTCATTGGAGATATGGACTATGGACCAACAGTTAGAGAACCTGCATGAGAGTAGTATTGGTCCTCTACATGTGTGTGACAGTTGTATACCTTGGTCTAATTGTAAAGCTCCTAGAAGTGAGTTCAGGACCTATCCTGGTGTTTAATTGGCTTTTTTGTGACCTGTTCTTCATGCTGGATTACCTCACACCACCTGATGCAAGTAGAGGAGCATTGTCCTTCCTTACCTTTATGTGGCATGCTTTGTTAAAGCCCATGGAAATCTGCCCCTTTGTGAATGAAGATGGGAGAGTGGATGGGGAAGGATGAACATGAGAGTCATGGTTGTAACTCAAGAAGAGCAGGGAAGAACTAAACCTCTCTCTTCCTGACTTATATCTCTTTCTCTGCTCAGCCATTTCAAATCCTGATTCAAAATTCCCACTGCTGGTATTAAAATCATGTGTTTTTCCAAGTACTGGTAACAGAGGCATGGGATACCCAGTCTTGAGATTAAAAGTATGTGCCACCACCTTTGGCCTTAAGCTCACAGAGATCCAGACAGATATCCATCTGCCTTTGCCTTCTGGGACTGAAGCTGTGTGTCACCACTCCCTGACCTCTATGGCAAAATCTGTGGCAGGCTCTATCTTCTAGAAAAATTTATTAGATATACAATATATCAACATAGTGGTCAGTAGATAAAATAAATAAAATAAAATAAAAACACTTCAAATCTTCTGGTGTCCTTGTCACCATTTTACATCTTACAGGATTAGTGAAGGGCATTTATTGTGTGCCTTCCCCTTCTTGAGTATCAGGTTTTGCAGATCATACCTCTCTAACACTGCAATTTCCCTGAGCCCTAAAATGCCCTTTTTAACCCTAAGCCAAGGGATATCAGACATTTTCTTTCAGTAGGCCATCTTTTGACAAATGTTTCAGCCAATCATTCAGATATACTTTTGACACCTTTTTTAACTGTGCAATGTGGATATGTTAGATATTTAATAACTCCTGGGATATCAGAGAAAGCACACAATCAAATCCTAGGCAGACAGCTCAAGAAATCCTTAATCCTTGAATACAAGGATAAACATCTGAGAGTCAATTACACACACCTTTAATCCCAGCACAGGGAAAGCTGGGAGTGGTGTCCTACACCCTTAATCTCATAACTCCAGAGATAGAACTTCTTCTGTTTCTGTGAGTTTAAAGATTCACACCTTTAATCCTAACCTGGATGGGGTGGTGTATATAAGGGCTTAGAAAACAGGCAGAAACAGAAGCCACTGGCAGGATCGACCAGCAGAAGCAACCAAGAGTGAGGCTGAGGAAATTTCAAGTCAGCTAGATGAGAATTGGATGTGGTGCTTTCTCTCTCTGATATTTCAGCCTTCACCCAATATTTGGCTCCATGTCTTCTTTTCTTACAACCCAAATTTGTGCTACTACAGTGCAAAATTCCATATTAAACCTAGAATCTCCATCCAGAAGAATATCAATAAACTCAGTTCAATCTAGCTTTATGTTTCTTCCACCATTTTGCCACACCAGTAAAACCCATTTCCACACATATTCTCAGACTTTTGCTAGCACAATCATTAAGACTTTTAGTAGTGTAGCACACCTCCTCATGTACTACACTTTCTACCTTCTCTCTAAAAGCCTGCTTTGCTGTAAGTTTGCTTATAGGTCTATAGGCAGTTTTTGACATACTTCAAAGAACATCAGTATTATCTTCCCTGGAATTTCTTTCAGAGACAGTCACTTCTGAATTAGCAGACAATGAAGGAGTAGTTTCCTCAGTCAAGTGTGGAAAAGGCAATATTTCAAGGGGTATGTTGAGATACAACTTTCTCAGGTAATATAAACTCTTGAGAATCTGAGGATTTATGTTCTCTGCTGTAATAGGGTCCTTTCACACATTCCCACCCCAAGTTACAGAAAGCCAAATTTTATCAATTAATATTTGTACTTCAAGTGCATGTCTACACTATCGAAGACTGGGACATAAATTTTTGGCTATAGTTCAACCTACCTTATAATGACGGCTTCAGTTTGATCTTCTGCAACTTGAGCTCTTTGGTTGCTGGAGAGAAGATCCACTTCCAGCCCACACTTGGAAATATTTAGTATGTTTACTTGCAGATATAGACAGTCAGTTTTATCTGTAAGCTTTTTGATGCTCTTGACAGTATTCTGAAATACTAAAAGTTGGTTAGTTTTATCAGAGCTCATGCCTGTCCTTTATCAGTTCATCCAGAGATGCTAAGAGTAAACAACCAGTGGCACCATTTCCCTTATTTTTTCTCAAATCTTCAATAGTATCCCCCAAGACATTGCTACTCACAACTGGTAAATTAAGACAACAAATTGCATTTATCTTCTAAACTTTGCAACATAATTCCCACCATGGTCTTTCAGTATTTTCCAAGCTCCCAGAACAGGAACAGACAAATAGGCTTCAGTACCTGAAGGTGTTGGTAAATTAAAAAAATGCTATTCCAGACACCTAAAGAATTTATTCTTAAACTTCTAGTACCAAATTCTGTATAGTATGGGTTCTCTAGAGTAACAGAAATTATAGAATAAATAATGGAATTTATTGGAACGATGTGCACACTGGTGTCCAGCTAATTCATCAATTACTATGAACAAAAAATCCAAAGTTTCATACATCCCTCCTCCCACAATGCTAGTCTTAAGTATATGCTCTAATATCAAAGAAGTAGACTTCAATGCCAATGAAGAAATGGGTGTGTTAGCAAGGAAATGAGCCCATTGGCAGGCAAGGAGAAAAAGTTTTATTCTTCACTGTCTTTTTATAGGCTTTCAGGAAAATGTCTGGCCTAGAATATATGTAACTCCTAGCATCAAGATCATCTTCAAATTTGAGTGTCTTCCCACCTGAAAGATCTGGACTATAACCAGATTCAATCTTTTAAAACCAAGCAAAAATAATCTCTTACAAGTATGTCCATTTCTGGATTGTAGTTTATTCTAGATGTACTAAAGTTGACAAGCAAAAGTAGCCATCACACCAAATAATGCCCAAAACTGCATTTCTATAATCTCACCAACATGTCCACATAAATGTGAGCTGATTAAACAAAAAGTACAACGGACATGCCAAAGTGGATGGGGAAAAGCCCATTAGTCCTGAACCCTACACAGAACTATAGGCAACAGGGAAATGCAGAGAACAGGGGACATGGCATCCCCTCATGAAGAGCACAGCAATAGTTATCCAATATCACAGCCTTGAAAACATACATAAAAGGAATGGACAAAGAAGGTTATATTTAGCAATGTATGTTGTTCTTTTCTTTGCATTTTTTTGTTTGTTTTTTGGGCAGTGGGCTTTTTGTTTTGTAGACAGTTTTTTTCTTTGTTTGTTTTTGTAGACAGACAAGTTTGTAGACAGGTTTGACTTGGACTCAAATTGGCCTGCCTGCCTTCCAAGTGCTGCAATAAAAGTGTGTGCCATGCAGCCCAACAACAATATATATGAGTAGGAATATATGTACATATATACATATATATAATGATAGTTACTGAAATAAGTGACCATGAATTTAAAAGAGAGCAGGAAAAAATATGGAAAAAGATTTGACAGTAGGAAAATAAAAAGAGATACGTTATAAATATAATCTCAAAATATTTAAAGTAAATAAAGCAAAACAAAAAAGAAAGAACAAAAAACTCAAAGTAAAACTAAAACAAACAAGCAAAAAGCCATATACCAATCAAGGAAGTGCAGATTAGAACTCCTTCAAGACAACATGTTGCCCTAGCTGCAATGACCATCGTTATGAATAGAAATGATAACTAATGTTGGCATCAATGCAGAGAAAGGAATTCACACACTACTGTGGGAGTGAGAACTGGAGAATCAACTTTGAAAACAGTGTGATGCAACCACTGAACAGCTTGAGATCAGAAACACCTTGGACTGACTCCTTGGATCCCACTCCCCCTAGAGGAACATCTGATTCAATCTTGAGGTTGAGGGGAGAAAACTGGATCTGCCAGGAGTGGAGGCTGTACTAAGCAATATTGGGACAGTGGGACCTTGGGACTGCCTGCTGCCTGCCCAGGGAGGGGATGGGGAGTTGTGGAGAAGAGAGAATGACCTGATGTGGTGAGAGGGGGAAGGGACCTTGAATAAGGATATACAAGGATAGAAAGTAAATAAATTAAAAAAAAAGAAAACAGTGTGATGTTCTCAAATAAATAAATAAATAAAAAATAAACAGCATATAATTCCTGTATGATCCAACTACAAAATTCATTCACAGCACTATTCTTGTGGATACAAAGACAAAATCTTTTAAAGAGAGATAAAAAGGTAATGATAATGAACATTTAAGAAACCAAAACAGTCAAACTTGATGAACCAGTGAGTTTATTTTTAAAAGGGTCTTTTGTCTGCATGTACATCTAAATGCAATGTGTGTTCATTGTGCTGGAAGAGGTGAGAAGACATTGGATGCCCAGGAGGGAGGTTACTTATGCCCATGTGGGCATGCTGGAATTACAAAGTGAATCTTCAGAAAGAACAGACAGCGCTCTTAACCACTAAGTTATCTCTAAAGTCAAATGTACTAATAAGTTTTATTGGGGTGACTTACAAGAGTAAGAGGTTACTTAGAGTAGCAAAAAGGACCCCATGACAGCTGCATCACTCTATGAAGATGATGGCTAATGAAGCTGAAAACCTGGGGATCACTGCACAGCTTGCAAGCAGCTCAAGGAAAGTTAAAAATGTCTTTCAAGTCACTCACTACCTCCTCCAGGTAGCTTGTCCTGTCTTGTCTGGTCCAGGCTGCTTGACTAGTGTCTGCTTCATGGCTTACCTGAACATCTTTTGTGTAGTTCAGCAGTCTGGCCATGTCAGCAATCCATACTGGTTATATGCACTTGAGGCAAGAGGGCCCTAGTGAGTCTTGATAGTTTCTGTGATTTTTTAAGCTATTATGTCTTCCATTCCTGAGCTCTAAAACCTTCTCTGCAGGACTGAATGCATCACATCCCCTGAGAGCAATGTCTCTCAGCCCTTGTATCACAATCCCTTTGGGGTCCCATATCAAGTGTGCTGCATATGAGATATTTACATTACAGTTCATAACAGTAGCAAAATAACAAAATAATTTTATGGATAGAGTTCACTGTACCATGAATAATGTATTAATATGCTGCAGCATCAGGAAGTGGAGAACCACTGCCTTAGAACATTCTGGTCCTTTACCTCTATTTTCATGCTCTGTGTTTTAAGATGATTTTTCCAAGATGAAATAAGTTAATCTCAGAGGAAACTGAAACACAATAAACATTCCTGGACATGAACTCCAAAGACTTGCCATGTACCAATAAGCACTTGCCACAAAGTTTATTGATGTTTTATTCACTGGGTCTAAGAAATGGAATTAACTTAGATGTCCAAGAAATAAAACATGGGTATACGAACACATGATATTCATCTATATAACCCAGCATATTATTCAGGTATAAATAAAAATGATACTGTGAGATCTCGATATAAATGTAGGTAACTGAAAATTATGAGTTTGGATACATAGGTCCCTAAACTCAAACATCGCAAGTGTTCTCATATGTGTGTCTAAGCTGCAAACTTTACTTTGTGTGTTCATAAAAGACTGCATGTAGAAGCCAGAATATATAGAGTATTAGTGGGAAGATAGAAAGGAGAAGATAGAATATAGGTGATAATTTAGAGAGTGGTAATCCTGGGGCAGAATAGTTCAAAGATGCAGTAAAGAAGGAGATGCTAAAAGATCAACTTAAACGTGTAGTCTATGAAGAATCTACATAGAAACTTATTATTTTGCAACCCAAGTAAAAAGTAAGAGAACATAGTAGAACACATGTGTTATATAAAAAAAAATGAAGCAATAGATAATATGTGCTGAATGTTTAACTGGGAATGGAACAAAGAGACAGAATGAAGAGTGGGTGGATCAACCAAATGTAAAAATTTGTGAGGAAGCCTTCTGTAATCCATCTATCTTACAAGTTAATAGTAAACATGATTTTTCAAACTTTGAACAGAGGTGTCCAACGTGGGCAAATAATATTCCTCCCAGTCACTAGAAATATGTTAAAAGACTCTGTACCACCTACTTACTGGTTATCTTTCTAGGACATATAGGTCAGGGAGAACCCATTGTCACCTTATACAAAACAGCTTGTTGCCAATGTGCTTCCTTGGCCACTATAAGTACATGGTGTAGCTGAAGCCACCAAACACTTTGGCCTCAAGATAAAGAGAGAATAATGTTGAACTTACAGGGCCACTCTTTCTGCTGCCAAGCTTTTTTTTTTTTTTTTTTTTTTTTGGCACTGTATTGTCCTGGGCAGGCTGTTTGCAGAGACATGGTGTCAATAGTCTTACTTATCCCTGTGCCATGCATCTTACAATACTGACCTGCTAGCCAAAATGTATGTACTGGTGCAAAACTGGCACCAATCTTTACGGACATAAACTCTTTCTTGATTGAATTTCAAGCCCTTACCACAGAGAAAAATTCATGTCATGAGTAAACAAAAACAAAAACAAACAAATAAACAAAAAAAACAGAACAAACACATGACTTGGAAACTATAGGTTATATGGCAGAACCTACTGACATTTTGATAATGATCATTAGGATTAATCATTCATCTGAATATTTATGTTTACAATTATCACTTTGTACTACTTTCAACATTGCTGAAACAAGTCTCCTCTTGTACGTAGTGGGTAGGGCAGAGACTCATAACTCTTACAAAAACTATTAAGAACAAGCAAATACATAAGATTGGAACAATTACCATTTTATTATGGCTGAACCTCAGTAAAGGTGTACTGAAAGTTAATGGAAGCTATATTTTTTTTTTTTATTATTGTTTTGGTTGTTTAAGACAGGATTTCCCTGTGTATCCCTAGCTGACTTGGAATTTGCAATGTAAACAATGCTGACATAGAACTCACAGGGATACACCTTCCTCTTTCTGCAGAGTACCAGGATTAAAAGCGTGCTTCACCACATCCTTCATCTTTTGGGATTTCTAAGTTGTCAGCATTCTAATGATGTCTTACTCACAGCCTGTCTCTTCATCATTAACTGCTTTCATGATATTTGTATGGTTTGACTCAAGAATCAAGATCTGAGAGTAAATAAAAGAATTCATTAGTGTTTTCTATAATGATAAATTTTCTTTTATCTGCAATTTCTACTTTATAGAGAGCTTGTCAAATTCAATGCATTTGGGAAGGTATAATTTTAAATGAACAGAAGACTTGCGGTGTATATACTGTCTACTCTATGTGGTTTCTCAGAAACAAATGTTGTGCTGTGCAGTACAATTAGAGGGAAAACAAGAGGTTTTATCATATTTTTATGTTACTCTATTAGAATATTTTGTTTTTGACAAAGAGTTTAGGTAGTCCTGGCTGTCCTGGAACTCAGTATGTAGATAATGATATCCTTCAACTCACAGGCATCTTCTTGCCTCTGCATTCTTAGATGCTGGAATAAAGGTATGCACCACCATACCTGGCATAAATTTTTGAATGTTGAATAAGATAAATGTTTTACGACATTTTTAAACCAGAGAATGGAGACATGTCTTAGTGGGTTGCTCTTCCAAAAAAATCAGCATTCAATTACCAACACAGTTCATAATGGTCTTTAACTCAGGCTTCAAGAGATCTGATGACCTGTTCTGTCCTTTACCTGCAGCAGGCATATATGTATTACACAGACATATTAGAGACAAATAAAAAGCTTTTTCCACTGTTATAAATGCAGAATTTTATTTTAATGAAAACTCTAACATATCTTTTAAAACTTAAACTTTCATAATTACTTTCACAATTAGAGAATACGAGAAAATGCTGTCACATTATTTACAATGGTATGTTTCTCAGTAAGAATTTTTCAAAAGTCTCCTAACATTCTAAATCTGAATAAAGGGTACATCAGATTTTGCATTTATGTATTCTCCATTACAAATTTTCTAATGTCTTCTTAAGCCATAAGAGTGGGCAAAGGATTTGCCACACCCCTAATCAATGTAAGGACTATCATCAAAATAAAAGTCTCTGATGTCTTCTAAGATATGAGTTGTAAATAAAGATCATGTCACACTCCACACATTTATAAGGTTTCTCTCCAGCATAAACACTCTGATTTCTTCAAAGATCTGAGGAACTGATAAAGGATTTGTCACATTTCTTACAACTGTAGGGTCTCTCTCTAGTAAGAACTCTGAAGTCTCTAAGACTTGCAATATGAATATAGGATATGTCAGTCTCTACACTTGTCATGTTGCTTTCCAGTATGTATTTTCTGATGTGTCCTTAAACCAGATGATTGGGAAAAAGATTTGTCACATTCCTGGTACTTATAAGGTCTCTTTCGCATATTAACTCTCTGATGACTTCTAAGATTTGAGTCATGAATAGAGGACTTGTCATATTTCATATGATTGTATGGAGTTTTTTTAGTGTGAACACTCTGATGTCTTCTAAGATTTGCACAAAGTGTAAAGGACTTGCCACATTCCATACATTTGTAAGGTTTCTCCCCAGTATGAACTCTCTGATGTCTTTTAAGATCTGAGCAATTGGTAAAGGATTTGTCACATTCCTTACAACAGTAAGGTCTCTCTCCAGTATGAACTCTCTGATGTATTCTAAGACCTGCAATGCGAATAAAGGACATGTCACAGTCTTTGCATTTGTAAAGTTTCTCTCCAGTATGAATTTTTTGATGTTCTCTAAGATATGAGCAGCTAGTAAAAAATTTGTCACATTCCTTACATTTGTAAGGTTTCTCCCCAGTGTGAACACTCTGATGTGTTTTAAGATGTGAGCGACTGATAAAAGATTTGTCACATTCCTTACAATTGTAAGGTCTCTCTCCTGTATGAACTCTCTGATGTATTTTCAGACTTGCAATATGGATATAGGACATATCACAGTCTCTGCATTTGTAAATTTTCTCTCCAATATGAATTTTCTGATGTGCTCTTAACGCAGAAGATTGGGCAAAAGATTTGTCACATTCCTGACAAGTGTAAGGTCTCTCTCCAGTATGAACTCTCTTATGTGTTTTAAGAGTTGCATAAAAGGTAAAGGACATGTCACAATCCATACATTTGTAAGGTTTCTCCCCAGTATGAATTTTCTGATGTCTTTTAAGGGTTGAATTCAAGGTATAGGACTTGTCACATATATCACATTTGTAAGGCTTTTTACCAGAATGAATTGTGTGATGCCTGTGAAGATGTGATAATTCAAGAAAGGACTTACCACATTCTTTGCATTTGTAAAACTTCTCTAAAGAATGTGTTTTCCTATGCTTACTCAATGATGAAAAGTGGGGGAAAAATCTGTTGCAATCATTGCAATTGTAAAGCTTCTCACCACTATGAAGTTTGTAATGGCTTTTAATGTGACAAAGCTTTTGAAAGACCTTGCCACATTCTTGACAACTGTAATGTCTGCCAGCAGTATGCATTTTTTGATGTTTCTTGTGATTGGAACACTGAGCAAAAGATTTGTCACATTCCTTACATTTGTTAGGTTTCTCTCCACTATGCAATTTCTGATGGCCTTCAAGTGCTGATAACTGAGCAAATGACTTTCCACATTCCTTGCATTTATAAGGTTTCTTCCCAGTATGAAGTCTTTGATGTATTTTAAGACTTGAATGAAGGGTAAAAGATTTTTCACAAACATTGCACGTGTAGGGTTTAATTCCAATATGAATTCTCTGATGTACACTGAGGTATGAGGCAGTCCTGAAGCATTTTCCACATTTTTCACACTGGTGTGGTATCTCTCCAATAGAGATCGTTTGTTGCAAAAGACTGTAAGCAGAGCTAGAAGACTCACCATATTGAGCTTGCCTGTGCTTTTTCTTTGCAGTGTAGAGTCTCTGATCTTGAGTAGTGATGGAACACAAATTAAAAGATTTCTCACATTCTTTAGATTTGCATGGGTCTTCTCCAGTGTGCATGCTTTTATGTCTATCTGGATTTGATGAATCAATAGAGGCATCCCTGTAGTTATTAGAGTTTTCTGCTGTTTCACTTGTTGTATAAAGTGCACATGTGGAGGGGTCATGTAGCAATTTGCCAAGCTCATTACACTGACAAGCCTCCTTTTCAGTCTTCACAGGTTGATGAACAGGACCACATTTGCAATAGTTCTCTGAAATAAGTACAATTCAGATTAATCTGTCTTGTTCCAATGATAAATATAATAAATGACTGTCTTCCTAAATTTTCTTTTAAGATATGTCAACCTGGAACTATTTAGACTAGAGATCCCAGTAATATACATCTTTATTTACTATAATTGTATAGATTCTCACAAAAACAGCATGAAAGTTTTCTGAGGTCACTAATTTATAACAAATATCTCATCTTTATCAAAAATCTCTAACTGGAAAGAAGAGCAAAAAATAATTGACAGAAATAAATTGGCTTAAAAAGCTCACTGAGTAATTATATTTACAATATATGTCTTTATATTTCAATATTCTTTATGCTGATATATTATACATTTATTAAAAATAATCTGGAATATCAGAGGAAAGAGTCAATAACAGCCAAGTCATGAAGGACAGGAAGTAGTGACCCATGCCTTTAATCAAGCACTTGGAAGGCAGACATCCTCTGGATCTTTGTGAGTTTAAGGCTGAATAAACCCAAGCAGTAATATCATACACTTTTAATCCTAGTTCTAGAAAAGTTGAACCAGAAAGTAAAATAGCTGGGCAGGGAAAGAAATATAAGACAGGAAAGAACAGAAGTTTATCTTGTTTGCCTGTGGGCACAGTCTATCAGAGAGGATTTGTAGAGACAGGCCTGAAGAGTTGGCTGGATGAGATTTGGCTGTGGTTTTTTTCTTGTGTCTCAGATATCGCAGATTTTTCTCCCAATACCTGGCTCCAGGTTTTATTACATACTAAATAAAATTTGGGCAATAATTTCTTCTCAGAAATTAATGAAGAGAAGTTTAATCTAATCCCAGGTTTACAATATTTATACTTACTAAGTGATCTGCAAAAACAACAACAAAAAAAAAAAAACAAAAAAACCAAAAAAAGAATACTGTTTATTCAGAAAACCAAGTTGCTTTAAAAATTACAGTATTAAAAAAAAAGAAAAAAATTAAAGTCTTACATAAAAAAATCACAGTGTTTATTTCTTTCTCTAGAACATTAGATTATTTAAAAGTAATAGGTGCAAAGGCATTATTCTGCCAGACAACAAGGGTCTAGATTGTTTGAGGCAGTGCTGTCACACCTATATAAAAATTATAACAGGTAGAGAAAGAAATCAGAGAAAAATCACCCTTTACAATAGCCAAAAAACAGAAAATATTGGATACCCTCCTTCCAGCCATTCAGCTAGGCCAGTTAGAACAATACTCAGATGTAGGCAACAGGGCACAAAACATGTATCCCAAACCCATCACAGCTCCAATTGCAGGTAAGCAAGCAGGACCTCTGTGTGCAAGCCACACTATCACCACCTCTCATCAGACATTCTAACCCATAAGCCTCCTTCTCTTCCCCAAACACTACCCATCCCCAAACCTCAGCTGCTTAGAGACATTACAAGAGATCCATTATAAGAGCTCCAGCTGCAGATCTCAACTGCTCCCTGAGACACACCCTACTCACTACTCCTGATTTCTCCAAGAGCTCCATTTGCACCAGTAACACCTAGTAGAACAAAAACAGGTCCCTGAAACACAAACAACATTTGCACCAATTGGAGGGATAGACGAAAGTACAAAACTACATTCAACAACATAAAGATCAATATAGTACCACTAGAACCTAGTGGTTTTACAACAGCAACATTACAATATAGTAGAAGCAGAGGAAAACAACCGTAAAATACCTTTATAAAGATGATAGAGCCTTTAAAGAGAAAAGTAAAGAAGAAATTAAAAAAAAAAAAATCCCTGAAGGAAATAGAGAAGAAAAGAAAAAAAAAAAAAAGAAAGAAAACAATAAATTTCTTGAAAAAGACTAGAGAACAAAGGAAAAGCAATCAAACAGGTGATTTAAAAACTAAAATAGGCAGGACCAGGTTCTGTCTCTGGAGTGTGTCTCCACACACTCCATAGCAGAAAGAGATAGACTTTAGCTGTGAGGGTTCCCCCAGCTGCTACTAAGACAAGGGAACTTGTGTGGCCACCCTTCCAACTGCTTCAACAGAGAAGGACTGAGGACTTGAAATTCAAATCCTTGCCCAGAGCAGAGTCACACATAGAGCAGACCCCTTGCTCAGAGGTGAGGAGACACACAAGCCCACTTGCCACAACTGACCAGGAGCCACCTAATCATGAACCACTGAAGCCATAGGCAGATGCCAGTGCAAAAATATATATAATAATATAAAGAACAACAAGGTAACTCCAGAAGAAAGTGGCGGTTCTACAACTACAAGACCTGAACTTAGCAATGAAGAGGAAACAGAAGGAAGCAACACCAAAAATACCTTTATGATGATCATTGAAGCCCTCAAAGAAG
Organism: Sigmodon hispidus; assembly: GCA_004025045.1. Lineage (NCBI taxonomy): Eukaryota > Metazoa > Chordata > Mammalia > Rodentia > Cricetidae > Sigmodon > Sigmodon hispidus. The sequence continues at coordinate 12,959 of PVIH01022596.1, read as the reverse complement.
ACATGAAAAATTCCCTTAAAGAAATAGAAGAAAATACAACCAAAAAATTGGAAGAGATGAACAAATCTATGAAAGAAACATGCCAGGAACTAAAAGCTGAAATAGAAGCAATAAAAAAAGGCACAAAATGAGGCAAAGATGGAAATAGAAAACCTGAAGAAAAAGAGCTGGAACCACAAATACAAGCATAACCAACAGAATTCAAGAGATGGAAGAGAGAATCTCTGAAGTGGAAGACACAGTAGCTCAAATAAATATATCAGTCAAATGACCCGTCCAGCGGGATCGGTTATTCACTAGACCCCAGGAGGCACCTCCTGAAATACCAATGGGGGTGAGAGAGAAAAGAGACCAAGCACATAAAGAAACACAGAGTCAGTCTGAGTAGCGTCAAGGTTTCTTTTATTGAAGATAAAGCATTGTTTATATACCCCCAGGGGCAGGGGGAAGGGAGAGAGTGGAAAAGTCTGCAGAAGCAAGGGCGGAAAGTATCAAGGTCAGGGGAGGGTCCAGCTATTCCTTTGGCCATTGTGCTAATTTAAAAGTACCTCCTGTGGTGGTTATCAGGGAAGTGTTTGTGAAGGCGGTTTTGCAAGACGCCAGGTGCTATTTGCTTAGGGCAATAGGAGGCTTATTGTTCCAGATGCCTTCTTGGTTCCTAACAGTCAAAGAAAATACAAAAACCTAAAAAGGCATAACACAAAATGTTCAGGAAATCTGGCATACTATGAAAAGACCTAACATGAGAATAATAGGAATGGAAGGAGAAGAATACCAGCTCAAAGGCACAGATAATGTTTTCAATAAAATCATAGAAGAAAACTTCCCTAACCTTAAGAAGGAAATGCCTAGAAAGATACAAGAAGCTTACAGAACACCAAATAGATATGAACCCCAAAAAAGTCAGCACGCCACATAATAATGAAGCCACAAAATATACAGAATAAAGAAAAAATTTTAAGAGCTGCAAAAGAAAAGGGCCAACTTGCCTATAAAGGCAGATCCATCAGAATAACACCTGACTACTCAAAGGAAACAATGAAAGATAGAAGGGCTTGATCAGAAGTTATAGAGATGCTAAAGAGCATGGCTGCCAAACTAGAATACTATACCCTGAAAAAGTATCAATCACCATAGATGGAGTAAACAAGATATTTCATGACAAAGTCAGACTGAAACAATATCTATCTACCAATCCAGCACTACAGAAAGTATTAGAGGGAAAACTCCAACCGAAGACCCCACATACACCCATAAAACCACAAACAATCAATAACCTCACGGAAGAATACTCCAGAGAAAGGAAATACAAACAAGTTACCACCAAAAATAGCAGGAAATATCAATCAGTGGTCACTAATATCCCTTAATATCAATGGACTCAAATATCATATAAAATGACACACACTAACAAGATGAATACAACAACAGAAGCTATCCTTCTGTTGCCTACAAGAAACACACCTCAACCACAAAGACAGACACAGGTTGGGAAAAGGTTTTCCAGTCAAATGGTCCTAAGAAACAAGCTGGGGTTGCCATCCTAATATCTAACAAACTAGACCTTAAGCTAAAAGCAATTAAAAGGGACCAAAATGGTCACTACTTATTCATCACAGGAAAAATTGGTCAAGAGGAGATTTCAATCCTGAATATTTATGACCCTAATATAAGGGCACCTACCTATGTAAAAGAAACACTGCTAAAGCTCAAATCCCACATCAATTCTCACATCCTAATAGTGGGAGACTTCAAAACCTCACTTTCAACCCTGGATAGGTCAACCAGACAAAGAATCAACAGAGAAATAAGGAGTCTAAAAGAGGTTATGATGCAAATGGATTTAATAGATATCTACAGATGCTTCCACCCAAATGCAAAGGAATATACATATTTCTCAGCTCCTCATGGAACTTTCTCTAAATTTGACCACATAATGGGTCATAAAGCAAATATCAACAGATATAAAAAAATGAAAATAATCCCTTGTAACATATCAGACCACCAGGGCCTAAAGTTAGAGTTCAACAACATCAAAACCCAAAGAAAGCTTACCAACCCATGGAAACTAAACATCACTCAACTGAACCATCTCTGGGTCAAGGAAGAATTAAGAAAGAAATCAAAGTCTTCCTAGAATTTAATGAAAATGAATCCACAACATACTCAAACTTGTGGGACACAATGAAAGCAGTCTTAAGAGGAAAATTCATAGCGCTAGATGCCTATATGAGAAACCTAGAGAAATCCCACCCTAGAGAACTAACAGCTCAGCTGAAAGCCTTAGAACAATTACAAGCAAACTCACCTAGAAGGAGTAGATGACAGGAAATAATCAAGCTTCGAGCTGAAATCAATACAATTGAAACAAAAAGAACAATACAAAGAATCAATGAATCTAAGAGTTTGGTTCTGTGAGAAAGTCAATAAGATAGATAAGCCCTTATCCAAACTAATCAAATTATTCAACATAAGAGAAACAGAAGGAACATTGCCAAACTCTTTTTATGAGGTTATAGTCACCCTAATACTCAAACCACATAAGGATGTGGCAAGGAAAGAGAATTTATGAACACCGATGCAAAAAAAACTCAATAAAACACTGACAAACCAAATTCAACAGCATATCCAAGAAATCATCCACCATAATCAAGTATGTTTCATTCCAGAGATGCAAGGATGGTTCAACATACAAAACACTGTCAAATTCATTAATCATATATACAACCTGAAAGAAAAAAAACACATAATTATCTTATTAGATGCAAAAACAAACAAACAAAAAACAAAACAAAACAAAAACCCTTTGACAAAGTCCAACACTCCTTCTTGATAAATATTCTGGAGAAATCAGGGATATACAGGGAAAATAGCTAAACATAATAAAGGCAATATACAATAAACACACCAGCAGCCAACATCAAACTAAATGGAGAAAAACTCAAAGCAATCCCACTAAAATCAAGAACTAGACAAGGCTGTCCCCTCTCCCCTTATCTATTCAATATAGTTCTTAAAATTTTAAGTAGAGCAATAAAACAACAAAAAGAGATCAAGGGCATACAAATTAAAAAGGAAGAATTTGCAGGTGATGATAGTATACATACATGCCCCCAAAATTCTACCAAGAAAGTCCTACTACAGATGATAAACACCTTCAGCAGTGTGGCAGAATACAAGACTAACTCATAAAAATCAATATCCCTCTAATAAACAAATAATAAAAGAGCTGAATAATAAATCAGAGAAATATCACTCTTTACAATCGCACAAATAACATCAAATGTCTTAGGGTAACTCTAACCAGAGAAATGAAAGACATGCATGACAAGAACATTAAGTCATTCAAGCAAAAAACTGAAGACAATACCAGAAAATTGGAAGATCTTTCATGCTGTTATATAGGTAGATTCAACATAGTAAAAACAATAGTTTTACCAAAAGCAGTCTACAGATTCAATGCAATACCCATCAAAGTCCAACACAATTCTTCACAGACATTGAAAGAACAATTACTCAACTTCATATAGAAAAACCAAGAACACAACATTGCCAAAACAATTCAGACCAATAAAAGAACTTCAGGAGGCATCAATATCCCCTGACTTCAAGCTATACTATAGAGCTACAATAATAAAAACATCATTGTACTGGCATTAAAACAGACTTGAGGATCAATGGAATCAAACTGAAGGCCCCAACATTTATCCACACACCTATGAACACCAGATTTTTGATAAAAAGGCCAAAAGTATACAATGGAAAAAAGATAGCATCTTCAATAAATAGTGCTGGCATAACTGGATGTTGGTAAGTAGAAGAATGTAAACAGATCCATATCTATCACCTGCACAAAACAAGTCCAAATGGATTAAAGACCTCAACATATACCTAGTTACACTGAACCTGACAGAAAAAAATGTAAAAAGTACCTTTGATGGAATTGGCACAGCAGACCACTTCCTAAATATACCACCAGTAGCACAGACATTAAGAACAACAATCAAGAAGTGCGGCCTCCTGAAACTGAGAAGCTTCAGTAAGGCAAAGGACATAATCAACAAGACAAAATGACAACCTACAAAATGGGAAAATATCTTCACCAATTCTACATAGAGAACTAAATACATAGAGAACTAAAGAAACTAGAGGTCAAAATCGAATATTAATAATAATAAAGAAAAAGAAATGTCACATAACATGCTTTTGGTAAATGTTTTGTGTAGTTAGGGGAGAAATGTGTATCCTATAGTGAATATATGTGGTTTGGATAAATGTCTATTTGGTCAAGTTGAATAAGAAAAAAAAAATCTAAGAATGCAATTAGAAAATAGGGTACAGAGCTAAACAGGGAATTCTCATCAGAAGAATTTAAGTGGCTGTAAGATACTTAAAGAACTGCTCAATAACCTTAGCCATCAGAAAAATCCAAATTAAAATAACTCTGAGACACCATCTTATACCTGTTAGAATGCCTAAGATCAAAAACAGATAACAGCCTATGCTAAAGGGGATATGAAGAAAAGGGAACACTCCTCCATTACTGGTGGGTGTGTAAACTTGTACAGCCACTTTGGAAAGCAGTGTGGTGGTTCCTCAAAAAATGGGGAATAGGTCTCTCTAATGATCCAGCAATATCACTATTGGGCATATACCCAAAGGACACACATTCTTACCCCAAGAGCATTAGCTCAGCTATGTTCATAGAAACATTATTCATAATAGCCAGACCTTGGAAACAACCTAGATGCCCCTCAACTGAAGAATGGGTTTTAAAAGGTGTTATATTTACACAATGGAGTACTACTTAGCAGGAAAAAAAAAGACATCCTGAAATTTGCAGGCAAATATATGGATTTGAAAAGTATCATTCTGAGTGAGGTAACACAGGCCTAGAAAGATAGATATGATATGTACTCACTCACAAGTGAGTTTTAGATATAAAGCAAAGGATAAACAGGCTACAGTCCAAAATCCCTGAGCAGCTAGGTAACAGGAGGAACTTAAGAGAGACATTCATGGATCACCTGGGAAGGAGAAATAAAGAAGACTTCCTGAGTACGTTAGGATCATATAGAGGGAGGGAAGGAGCAAGGAGAGGTGGAAAGACAACATGAGAGAATGAGATTGCTGGGGGGTGGGCAACAGAGATTGAGAACAAAGAAATGAATACTGTAGTAGAGTGTGTCATTTTGGGGTTAGAGGCAAAGCTGGTGCTAGGGAAACACCCATAGACCCACAGGATGACTCTGGCTAGGACTTCAAGCAATAGTGGAGAGGGTGCCTAAATTGTCCTTTCCCTATAATCAAATAAATGGCCACCCTAGTTGCCATTATAGAACCTTCATCCAGCAACTGATGGAGGTAGATGCAGATTCATAGCTAGGCACCAGCTGGAGTTTCTGGTCCAGCTAAAGAGCATAAGCAGAGATTATATTAGCAAAGAGGTCACAAAGATGAGGAGACCCACAAAGATGGTTGAACCGAGCTAACTCTGAAAGGACAGCTGAGGAACCTTCATAGAGAGGATCTAAACCCTCCAAATGTAGATTACAGTCAAACAGCATGGGCAATTTTTGGAGACTCTTGCAGTCAGACTAAAGGTTATTTCTGGTGCACGAACTGGCTTCTCAGAGTCCATTGCCTATAAAGGAACACCTTACTCAGCCTTGATACTGGGGGAAAGCTTTGGTCCTACCTCAACTAGATATGCTAGAACAAACTGGCTCACCTTGGGAGTCCTTGACCTCCCTGGGGAATGGATGGAAGGATGGGGTGAGGGAGGCTGAGGGAGGACTGGGAGGAGGGGAAGAAGGGGGAGCAGTGGTGAGCATAAAAAAACTTTTTAAATTCAGAAATAAACTAATTAATTTTAAAAATCATAAAATATCCTAAGAGGTAACTTGGACCAAACTAGTGAAAAACCTGTATGACAAGAACCTTAAGTCTTTGAAGAAATTGAAGAAGAAAAATGGAAAGACTTCTCCTGCTCTTAGATAGGTAGAATCAACATAATAAAAATGGCTATCTTAACTAAAAGCAATCTACAGACTCAATGCAAACCTCATCAAATTCTCAACATAATTCATCACAGAACTTAATAGAATAATCCTCAATTTCATACCAAAAACAAAAATCCCAGGATAGCCAAAACAATCCTATACAATAAAGGTAGTTTCAAAGTCATCACTATCACTGATGTTAATCTCTACTACAGATTTATAGTAATAAAAATAGCTTGGTATTGGCATTAAAAACTAACAAAGTGACCAACAGAATTGAAGTGAAGACCCTGTCATTAATTCACATACCTATGAACACCTGATTTTTCACAAAGAAGCCAAAACTGTGCAATGGAAAAAAAGAAATAGTCTTTAACAAATAGTGCTGGTATAACTGAATGCCAGCATGAAGAAGAATGCAAATAGATCCATATTTATTGGCCTGAACAAATCTCAAGTTCAAATAGAGAAAAGACCTCAACATAAATCCCGTTACATTAAACCTGATAGAACAGAAAGTAAGAAGTAGCCTTGAGGCTATCAGGGGGCATGGGGAGGAGGGAGGCTGAAAGCTGACCAGGAGGGGTTAGAAGAGGGAAGGAAGGGGGATCAAGGGGATACATGGATTTAAAAAAAAATTAAAAAGAAACTTTATTTTATAAATAAAATTTTAAAAATAACAGAAAAAGGAATTTTGTATAATGTCATAGGCCCTGTGTTCCCCCACACAACCCCTCCCAGACCCTCCCCACCCTTGCCTACCCCCATTTAAACTCTGTATCTTTTTTGAAAACCATCAAGTCAAATTTTCTCTGTCGTTAGAGCTCTGTGATAGTTTGAATGAGGTATTCTCCCATAGTCTCAGGCATTTGAATCCTTAGTTCTTAACTAATGGTGCTGTTTTGGGAGTTTAAGAGGCCTTGTTGAAGGAAGTATGTTACTACAGGTGGGTCTTGAGAATATAAAGACAGACCCACAACATTTCAAGTTTATTCTCTCTGCTTCATGCTTGAAGTTCAAGATGTGACCTCTCAGCTTCCTGTTTCCTCCACCATGTCTTCATTCTACCATCATTAACTTTGTCCCAATTGAACTACAAGCCTGAATAGAATTTTTACTACAAAAAGAAGAGAAGTAGCCTTGAATGAGTTGCCACAAGAGACCACTTCCTACATACAACATCACTAGCACAGATGCTAAGAGCAACAATTAATAAATGGGACCTACTGAAACTGAGAAGCTTCTACAAGAAAAAGGACACAGTCAATAAGACAAAACTGCAACCTACAGAGTAGATAAGTATCTTTACCAACTTCACTTCTGAAAGAAGTCTGATCTCCAAAGTATATAAAGAATCCAGGAAGTAGAGATTTAAAAAAAATAAAATAATTCAATTAAAAAATGGAATATATGACTCAGTCTCGATGTTGGGGGGAGAAAACTGGATCTGCCAGGAGTGGAGGCTGAACTGAGCAATATTGGGACATTGGGAACTCCTGCCCATGCTGGGGAGGAGATGTAGGGAGATGTGGAGAAGAGAGAGTGACCTGAGGGGGTGGGAGGGGGAAGGGACCTTGAATAAGGATATACATGGATAGAAAATGTGACTTTATTGATAATAAAAAAGAAAAAAAATAGAGTATAGCTCTAAACAGAGAATTCCCAACAGGAGAATCCCAAAAGGCTGAGAGACATTTAAGGAACATCCTTACCCATCAGGAAAATATAAACCAAAACAATCCTGAGATACCGTGTTACACCTATCAGAATTGCTAAGATCAAAAACATGGTGACAGCCTATGTTGCAGAGGATAAAGAAAGTAGAACACTTCTCTACTTCTTGTGGGAATGGAAACTTATACAGCCCCTGCAAAAATCAGTATGGTGGTTTCCCAGAAAATTGGGAATCGGCCTACCTCAGGACCCATCAATATTACTCTTGGGCATATTAACCAAAAGATGTTCAACCAGACCACAATGACACTTCCTCAACTATGATCAAACAGCATTGTTTATAATAGCCAGAACCTGGAAACCACCTAGATGCCCCTCAACCAATGAATGGATAAAGAAAATGTGGTATATTTACACAGTGGAATATTACTCAGTGGTTGAATATATATATTATATATTTATAATAAATATATATAATAAATTATATATATATAATAAAATTTGTAGACAAATAGATGAAACTAGAAAAGATCTTCTTGAGTGAGGCAAATGAGATTCAGAAAGACAAACACAGTATCATAAGTGAATATTAGATTCAAAGCAAAAGATGAACAGGCTACATACTACAACCTCAGAAAAGCTAAATAGACAGAAGGACCCTAAGAGGGATACATATGAATTGCTTCAAGAAGGGGGAATGGTTAAGATCTTCTGGGTAAATTGAGAAAGTGGAGTAGAGGGGAGAATATAGTAGTCAGAAACATGAGGGTTCCAGATAGCCAAGTTTAGGGAGAGACAGAGATGGTGAGTAACAAAAAAGATACCTGAACAGAATGAGTCATCATGGGGTTAAAGAGAAACTGCTGCTGCTAGGAAAATGCAAAGAAACCCAAAACAATATCCCCAGCTAAGAGTCCTAGCAATGCTGGAGAGCATGGCTAAACTAGCCTTCCCCTGTAGTCAGATTGGTAACTACCCTAATTGCATTCATAAAATCTACTCCAATTACTGATGGAAGCAGACGCAGACACCCAAAGCCAAGTACTTGGCTGAATTCCTGGAGTTTAGTTGAAGAGAGGGAGGAATGGTCAAGGGAGCAAAGGGAGGCTCAAGTGCACAATGGAGAAAATCACAGAGATGGCTGACTCAAACTAATAGGAGTTCATGAACTCCAGACTCACAGGTGGAGAGCCTGCATGAGACCACAGTAGACCCACTGAATGAGGTTGACAGTCATGTAGACAGATAGCTTTCTTAGAGGGACCCCTGGCAATGGAATCAGTAATTATTCTGGAACATAAACTGACTTTCTAGATCCCACTCCCAATGGTAGGATGCATTACTCAGCCTTGATAAAGGGAGAAGGGGCTTGGTCCTTTCACAAATTGATACACTAGCCTACATTGACTACTCAAGGGATACCTAACCCACTTTGAGGAGTTGATAATAGGTAAGACTGTGGGGGAGGTGAAAGGAGATGGGAGAAATGGAGAGAGGAGAAACAGTGGAAGGTATGTAAAAAGGAAAATAAAACTTCTTAAAAAACATTCTCAGAAAAAAAAACAACAACACATCCTCAGCTCTTGCTTACTCTTTCACTTGAAGCTTTTGCTCTTGCTAATTGTCTAGCCTACCTAGTTGTGGCTACTCTTTCCTCTCCACATTCAAGGGCAAACTCATTCTTTTCTGGACAAGTGATCATCTACTTTGCATACATAATCCACATATTTTTTGAGGCAGCCCATGGTCCATCTAGAACCTTTAGGAAAAAAACAGGGAATTTTAAGATTGTATGGCACTCAGTAAATGAAAACTCAAAGCAAAGTAATTTACACAATATTTCTCAATTGATATTTCTTGTCACAATCTTCAGGAAACTTAATATTTTCAGTTTGTATATCTTGAATATTTCTTACAATTAAAACCATGTCAGTTGCAATAACGGGCAAGGATGTTAGAATTCTATTCTAGCCTCTGAAGCCACTTCCTGCCTGAGTTCTGATGTCAAACCCCATTTAAAAAGAATTCCCACTCCCCACATCCTCTCTTGTTAATGTTCTCCTAGGAGTGTTCTTTCTTTCTCTCTCTCCTTCCCTCCCTCCCTCTCTCTCCCCTCTGTTATTAATATAAGTGTTTACACTAATAACATCCTTCTACATAGAAACAGCCTCTAAGTGTCTCCTGCAGCCACTAATGCCTCCCACTGCATCCCTTGCATAGGGCATAAGGCTTCTCCATTCATAGATGCTTCCAGCTACCTGGGAAAAGCACTATTGTATCATAACAAATCAAACATGATCACAGCAATGGAGCTTTAAAATATAAGTGGAAATATCATATGTTACTGAATGTTTCAGATAAATCCTAGAACAAAAATAAAAGGTAGATGTGATATTTCTTGTCATGATCTTCAGAATACTTAATATTTTCAGTTTGTATATTTTGAATGTTTCTTACAATTAAAACTATGCCAATTGTAATAACAGACATGGAGCTTTAAGATATGAGTGGAAATATGTGTTATTAATTCTTTTGGATGAATCTTGGAACAAAAAGAATAAATGACACTTCTGAAATGCAAAAATGGAAAGAGAAAATAAAATACGACAAAAAAGTTATATACTACTACTAAGCATATAATTGTCTTCTGTTGGTTTCTTCAGGACAGATTAACAGATTTTACACCTTATGATGTCAGAACAAAGATGGGTTAAATATTTTATAAGGAAAATGTTCTCACCCACAAAGACCAGGTTGTTGTAATTCTCCAACATCACATCAGTATACAAAGCCCTCTGAGCAGAGTTCAGGCATTCCCACTCCTCCTGGGGGAAGTCCACAGCTACATCCCTGAATGTCAACAGACTCTGAAATAAAAAAGTATGGTTTGACCATGTTTGACCTGGAAGTGCTTTTCTGGATATAAAGAAATAGACTGCAGTTGAGCAAAGATATGTTTCCAATACAGTCACATTCTATCATGAATCTTCTAATACTGTGAAAACAGGAAAAAAAATTATAGTATTACGAGCAATATACATGAATAAAAAAATACATATAAGGTCTGGCCATAACAGTATTCTGTTATGAATACTGTTTATGTTACACAGGGTTATAGTAGACATGTTTCAGAAGGAAAATTTATGGTGAGAAAATGGACTTTAAATGCTGTGCTTATAGATCATGCTAAAGAACTGACACAATCAAACCCATGTGTAGTTGGACCTTACATGACTTTATTGTGACAGGCTCAATTGGGAAGTTTAGACTCTAGGTCCAATGCTAGTAGCAAATAGGTCCAATCATTAAGTAGCAAAGGGGTAGATATGGAAACACAATATAGGACTCATCTTATGGACAAGAGTTTTGATATTTACACAGTAGCAGAATTACAACAGGACTACATCCTGTCAATAACTGTAGCAAGAAATCAGGAACTATATATGTGAACGATCACGTCAGAGGACTGGAGACGAGAAGGGCGTGGTTAACTGGAAAGGATTCCGGAAGTAGACCTTTGAGGGAGAGGACCAGGACAGGAAGCCGGCATTCTCTCATGAGAGTTCCTGACCGGGTATGCAGTTCGGGCCAGTGGCGTAGGAGTTCGGACGTATGGTGTGGGGATGAGTTTTCCTTAGAAACGCTCCGGCGTGCTGCAACCTTATCCCTTCATTTTCTCTTAAAACCGTCTGTTTTGTAAGTGAGTTTCACAAAATAAACCCCATTTAAAACATATCTCACGGTGGGTTTTTACCATGATAATTGGTGCCTGAACGCGGGGCTAATTCCACAAACCTGCCAGGTTCCTCACCTGCTGATGGAGCCGGTCTGAACAACTTTGGTTACCAGCTGCACACGAGCCTCCTGTACACAACCAGGAACGAATCTGTGAGCGGCAGACCTCCTGAGAGACGGATTGACCCATTCTACTGGCACACGCCTGGTAGGATTTGTTGAAAGATCTAAGAAAGACCCTCCCAGCCGAATCGCCACCTCGTTTCCTGCACCATTGCTGCCGATGCTGATCACGACAGCGACATCTGCTGGCCGTAAGTTCTCATTACATCTGAGTATATTCTTTTCTTCCTTTTCTTTTCTACATATTTTTTTTTCCTTTCTACAATGTCTTACCAGATAAATGTTCAGAATTTTTCTCACTTTTTCACAATGGTGATAGAGGATTATTTCCAGGATTACGCATTTGGAGGTTATCTCCACCCAGAAGTCCTTTTGCTTTTTTGTGTGATAATATACTTCATACTTACCTATTTTAAGGAATCTCAACATAGAGAGTATGAGGCTAAGATGTCTGGCATGGATGAACGTATTAAGATACTCCAGAAACTCATTGTTTCCATAGAAGAGAGGTCTACTTTGATCACAGAGGAATTTAGAGCTCATATTGATGAAAATTTTAGGAAATTGGGTGAAAAATTAAAAAAAATGGATGAAAATTTTAGGATAATGGATGGAAACTCTAGGAAATTTGAACAGAAGTTAGTAGAATGGATAGATGTGGAGACAGGGAGGATTTTCCACTCTATGAAATTGTTGGAGAGATCATTTATAGAAGACTTTAAAACACTGAAAAAGACCATTACCACAAGGTTACAAGATCATGAGGCTCGCTTGGAGATTTTAGAAAAGGATCTTGAGGCAACACCTGCTCAAGATAACCCAGAGCCCCCTCTTAAATGGTGCTACTGCAGGGAAGGTTCTCTACCTAGAGTGGTTACCATGAGGGGACTACCCCCATCCCTCCAACTCTATTCCCAGTTGTGGCAGAGGCCAAAAAACCACAACCACGTGGAAGGGCTTCTGACAATGTGGGATACAATTATGAACCTATACACATGAAGGATTTAAAATCAATAAAGGAAGCCATAGTGAACTATGGTGTACAATCATCTTTTGTGAGCACTCAAAAAACTCATGGTCAGCACAGAATCTAGTAATTCCTGATGACTGGAAGAATTTGGCAAATGCAGTGTTGAACGATGGCCAAAACTTCCAGTGGAGGAATTGGTTTAGATAAGAGGCTAAAGCCTTGGAATCTTGAGATCAAACTGGAAATGTTACTGTCTCCAAGGACCAAATCCTTGGGGAAGGCCAGTTTGCTGATTTATCAGTTCAGGCTACTTATGATGACCATGCTCTGTTGCTGTGTCATACTGCTGCCTTAAATGCTTGGGAAAAGGTTTTGGACCCAGGACAGAGAATTGAGTCATATACCCAGATTAAACAAGGTCCAATGGAGCCTTATACAGACTTTTTACAGAGGTT
>PVIH01022595.1:0-26772 GCA_004025045.1 Sigmodon hispidus | reverse complement strand
AAGAGCTCAAGAATTTAGAGCCCAAAATCTTGAATAACCCTATCAAAAAATGGGGTTCAGATCTAAAAAGGGAATTCTCAGCAGAGGAACTACGAATGGCTGAAAGGCACCTGAAAAAGTGCTCTTCATCTTTAGCCATCAGAGAAATGCAAATCAAAACAACTTTGAGATACCACCTAACACCTGTTAGATTGGCTAAAATAAAAGGCACAGATGACAGCCTATGCTGGAGAGGATGCGGAGCAAGGGGAACACTCCTCCATTGTTGGTGGGAGTGTAAGCTTGTTCAGCCACTTTGGAATGCAATATGGCGGTTTCTCAGAAAATTGAGAATCAATCTCCCCAAGGACCCAGCAATACCACTTCTGGGTGTATACCCTAAAGAGGCACATTCACACTCTAAAGGTATTAGCTCAACTATGTTCACAGCAGCATTATTTGTAATAGCAAGAACCTGGAAACAACCTAGATGTCCCTCAACTGAAGAATGGATTAACAAACTGTGGTACATCTACACAATGGAATACTACTCAGCAGTAAGAAAAAATGATATCCTAAAATTCACAGGCAAATGGATGGATTTGGAGAATATCCTCCTGCGCAAAGTATCACAAATTCAGAGAAATAAGCAGGCGATGTACTCACGCACTAGTGGTCACTAAACAAACAAACAAGAAAAAAAGCCAAACATGCCCAAGTGGCAAACCACAACCACTGAACAGCTTGTGATCAGAAACACCCTGGACTGACCCTTCAAACCCCAGTCCAACTATAGGAACACCTGACTTACTCTTGAGGGAGGGGGGACCAAACTGGATATGGCCAGGAGGGAAGACTGATCCGAGCATTATTGGGTCAGTGGGACCATAGGACTGTCTGCACCGTGCCCAGGGAGGGCATGGGGAGTTGCAGAGAAGAAAAATGACCAGATGTAGTGGGAGGGGGAAGGGACCTTGAATAAGGATATACAGGGATGGAAAAAAAATTCAGAGGGAAAGCTTAACACAAATTAAATATATGTGTAGCAATCTTATTTGCATTTCCACCCTTGATAAGCCATGCTTATGATTCTTATCCTCTGTATAGTTATTGTTAACTCTTCCACATTTTAAATTCTTTTTACTGGTTTTTTTTTTGATAAATACAAAATAAAGAAGGAAAAAGAAATATTTGGAAATTATTTTTTTGAATTAGAAAATCTGAAATAAAAAATGATAATAATCTTCTAAAATAAGATTATTACTATAAATAATTTCAACTATATATCAAATATAATAACAATCATAGTAGCTTGATTTTAAGATTTTCATCTAATTAATGACAGGAAACTATGTGTTTTCCTATACTTAATGATGATGAACAACATTATTTGACTTAATTTGTTATTAATATTTTAATAAAATATAATTTTACCACTTCTACTCCCTTCTACTTCCCTCTAACTCCCATATTTATGACTTTTTTAACCATTTCTTCTGTACATATACACACATGCACATGAATAAATATGTAAATACAGTATACTAAATTTATTTAATATTATCTGTACCTATATGCTTTAATTTCTGATCACTTGATGTTCTATATCATACTAGATGCCTCATTCTGTGCAAGAACAATTTATTTTTCAGTTGTAGCTCTTCATCTAGGATTGGTGCCCCATGAGATCTTCTACAACTCTGTTGGTATGGCACGGCATTTGGTGTTGTCATTGTTCAGGTCTTATTTTGGTAACCATATTGCTGAGATTTCAAGATTAAAATTGTTCTTTCATATATAGAAAGTACTACATTGGAATAGACTTTTTAGTTCATTGCCAGCAACCTACTACAACAGGTCATACCATGTTTTCCTCTCTCTTCTGTGATGTTTCCTTAACTTCAAGTATAAAAACCGTATTGAAACTATATCAATATTTATTGGGTATCACACAATAAGTTGTTCCCTGCATTTTGGACAGTTGAGGATTTTTGTAAAGTCTTTCTTTTTGTTTCCTTCAAAAACAAGCTTCACGGATACTCAATAAAAGCCATATTCATCAGGGCTTATAAAGATAAGCATCCAAAATTGTAAAGATTTAGGAAAGTGGCTGTAGTATGTTCTCCTTTAAGATATATGAGCTCACAGTAATAGGTCCTTGCCCAGGTTTTCAGTAGTAGGTATGATTTCCTCTTGTCAAGCCAGCCTCAAGTTCAAATAGACTGATATTGGTTGACTTCAAGATATAAGTGACACAATTAAGCCTTTAGGAATATTTTGCAATGTTATCATTGTGATTCATAGGCATTTCAGCAATACAAAATGTATTACATTCCTCACACATAGAATGAATATCATTTTCCTGTGCTATAAAATCTAGCCTTCAAGGAGAAGGCCTGTGGATTGATTCCAGCTGGGTTTCTTCTGGTTCACAAAGTGAATGTTGACTTCAATAATAAGAACATACCGTCCACTCTGGGAAGAAACCAAAGTCAACAACATTATTCTATACAGATTACAGTCTCTTGGATTTCACTGACCACCAATGTAAGACTTTTTTCATGTTTGGAACCAGAAATTATTTACAAAATTTTCTGCAAGCATCACCATTCCACATGGCAAAAATTCCTGTAAAGTGTATACACATGTATACATATGCACTTATATGCATTATAAGTATCATAGGTAAATATAAATTCTTATGATTTCCTGTGACTATTTGAAGAATCTTTAAGAATCAGGATATATTCTTTGGAAGAAGTTTCATCCTTAAAAATGAATAACAAATTATAACAGAAGAAATGATTTGGAAGAAGTATGCCAAAATTTGCAAATGCACCAGGTATAATAAACCCACCATCTTAAAAGATCAACAAATGCTGGTTGGAAATTAGTTCTTTTCATAAATTCAGAATTATCCATGAGATGAATAAAACTGTGCCATAATTCATGAAATTTTAATCAAAATTCCTAGAACGTGTAATCAAGAGAAATTCTTTAAATAAATTAAAGAAAATGACATTTGTTAAACAAAATTATGTTTCAAAGTAAAGTATATATATATATGTATATATATCAGTATGAATGGACTTTATAAAGATATGAAAAGGAAGTAACTTTGGATAAAACATACAGAAGTGCTGCTTTCCTGCCTCAAGTAATGTATAATATTCTCAATTTCATCACTTATTTATGAAGTTGCAAATTAAACTGCAGTATACTCCAGTATATGCTATGTTGGCTTGAATGATAATGACCCACATCGGTTGGTATGTTTAATACTTGGTCTTTATTTGGTGAAGTGTAGGAAATTATTGAGATGGTGTCCGTGTTGGAAGTATGCAACTGGGGGTGATTGTGAGCTTTCAAATATTCACAGCATTTCTTTCTCTGTCTTATGTTTGTAGAGCTGCTATAAACTCTGGAGCTCTCAGTTACTGCTTAGGAATCATACTTAACTACCTAATGTCCTGATCCCAACACTAATAGTAATTGATTCACTCTCCAAAATTGTGAGTCTCCTATTAAATTCTTCATTTTATTAGTTGTCTTGGTCATATTGTTTCTTCACTGAATAAAATGACTCTAAGATGAATGCATAATCAGAATTTTAAGCTTACCATTTAGTCAAAAGTGTGACATACCTAGAACATTTAGGTTCACTTAGTCAGAATATGACATTATTAAATACATTTTAACTGTTTTAAGAAAAGTAAACATACACTAAAATGCAAGATATGTGTTCTATCATTAACCATTCATCTTTGGAGAAAATGTTTAAAAATTTATTTATATTAATATCTGCCAAGTAGAACTACCATAGTAAAGTGAAAGGCAATGCAGATTATGGATGTCATGTAGGTTTCTTAGGGTCTCTGTGCATTTGGCTAATTTAAACAAATCCAACTTTATTTCCTTGGGGCTATATTCTTTATGTAGTATTCTCCTGGTCTGAAAGGAAATGGACAAATGGAAGTTTAAGATTGTAAGGTCTTGAAAGAAGGACTGCCTAGCCAACCTTGAGGCCAGGGCTTAAACCTTGATCAAGTTAATTAAAAGAAAAAACATAAAAAGAGTGGAATAAGGGAAAGTGGGTGGGAAGAACAAAAATCCTCTATGCATGTGTTACATGAAATAAATAAGGAATCTAATAATAACCACAATAACTAATAATTAGAATTCAAAAATTATATATAATTCCTTTTCTATAACAAATTGAGAAAATGAAATTCAGTCTTGACCAAAAGAAAAATTACAGGAATGGGGATAACAACGTGATGGAAAAGATAGAGACATTAAGAAAAATTTTCTCCTTTGAGAGATCATGTAATATAAAGTATATTTTAAGCAATTTTTCTTTTTCAGCACTCAATTATGTAGTCTTTTTTCTTTATAGCTTTAGAAAAAGCACATTTTCTAATCTATTTTTCTATTCATTATATCTCCATTTACTTTTCTACTTTACAATTCAAAGTTTTACATTCATAAAAGGAGATTTTTATGGAATTGTAGCTTGATAAAAACATTGCTGCATTCCTCATAGCTCATTCAATGTGTTCCAAATGCAATCTTAATTTATGGATAGCCAATTTTAATTTTATCTTCTCGATTGTTCTGATAAAGACTCTGACAAGGAAAAAAGGAAAAAAAGGAAGAGAGAGGCAAAGAAAGGAAGAAAGAAGGGAGTGGTGTAGAAAGGAGAAGGAAAGAAAAGGGGAGAAAAAAGAAGGAGAAAAATAAAAAGAAGTTTTAAAATATTTGAATATACTTAATCAGTAAAATCCATCTTGTTTTGCAAGATAGAGATATGGTCATGTAAGTTAAAGTGCAGTTTATGCTCTTACATTTTTTTCTGCATACATGCATTCAACATACTATTTTAATAATCTATTAATATTTAAAGTCTCTAAATATTAGGAAAGAATTATGGATTTTTGAAAAATTGATTATTCTTAGAAGATTAATATCCCTGACAACATTTCTCTTGGAAGAATTGTACTTTTTTAATGTTATGAATGCAACATTAAACTGGTAACCTATTCAACAGCATTTTGGTTAGTTTCAAACTAGATGTTTTAATATTTTTCCATGTATAGCATTCCCTATCATTTTAAATTGAGAACACATTTGCACTATTTTGCTAAATGTTGAACAAATGTTCAGTATTTACCTTTCTCTGTCTCTATATATACATTATACAAACTAAGGAAGCAAATATTAACATCTTTTTTTGGTTTTGTTTGTTTTCCTGAAAGTTTAGTACTTAAAATTCTTGACACACAATCTATGTTTCTATTATATGTTTCAAATATTGTGTACAAAAACTTAAGTTTATTACTTTGCTTGGAATGGTTAATGTATATGTATATATGTTATATTATATTAAACTGTATAATACACGCATATAATAGAAATACTTTGGTTATGGTTCTTTCTTATTTTTATATCTTTCAGAAGACAGACAGGGATTTTTTATTAGAGATGTGTCATAATTATACATGTAATAAATTTCTCTGCAATAAACATTTATATGTAATAAATACTTATATGTAATAAACACTATTTCTAGAACTTACCAATTTTAAGACTGGGGATAGTGCTGGAAGATTAAAAAAAGTATTAACAATTCCCTTTTTTAGTCCCTCTAACTGAAAAAAAAAAACAAAAATAATCCTAAACCTTTTTCTATATGAAGGATTCTGGATATTGTCTTACTCTGCTATGATACTTCTTCTAATAGGTCTTAGATGTACTGTTGAGGTTGAACAATTCTGTACTCTTATGAATGAGAATATTAACAATATACTTGAAAATATTTAAGCAAACCACATATGTGACATCTCAATCTGTAATTTCACTATTGCAGTTATAAATTTGCAATGCAGAATCATAACATAGTTTTATTTTTCTAATGCACTATGAAGCTTTAGACATAACAGAAATTAAAAATCATTTGGCTTTTAATAAGAATACATGTTTTAGGTTAATATTAATTCATCAATTATTTTATACATGTAAAACTTAGTTTAAGCCATACTCTAGTTTCTTCCTCTATTCAAACAGTAAATGAATGAAAAACACTAAAAGTTTTGCCTGGAGAAGAAACTTATGTTCACATTGTTTTCATTTTTACACATTACAGAGTATAATTTTTAGAAGTATCACTAGTGAAGCCAGATGGTCCTGAAAGAATTAAAATTTGCCTGCAGAGTATCACCTTTGAAATAATCAGTATGCTTTCAGTTCTCGAATGGAATTTATTATTTTTTATGTCATTTCCATCAAATATGGGTCAAAAATTTTCCAGGCTTTTTTCTATTAGAAACATAAACTGCTTGAGTGTAGTAAAATGTGTATTTAAACACATAATCAATGTTTGGCAGAATATGAGTATTTTATTGACCTTAAAGTAGCTATAAGAAAAATATAATCGAAGATTACAGAATGCCATAATCTTCATTCAAATTCTGCTTTAATTGTGTGAAATAAATATTCCATATGTTTGCCAACAAAAATTATAAAAACACTAATAACTTTCAATGATAAGCTTAAGGTAACTACTACATATTATTTGTGTTAGTTTAAAATTCTTAAACTTGGAATTGTGTTCGCAGCCATTGCTGCGCCGCTGCTGCTCTCCAACGCCAGCACCGCCTCTCGCTTGCCGAGCTCCAGCCCAAGGAGAAGGCGGGTAAGTAAGGAGGTGCTCATACCTTGGCTCATACAAAGCAGACTGCCCACAAATCCACCGGTGGTAAAGCACCCAGGAAACAACTGGCTACAAAAGCCGCTCGCAAGAGTGTGCCCTCTACTGGAGGGGTGAAGAAACCTCATCGTTACAGGCCTGGTGCTGTGGCACTCCGTGAAATCAGACGCTATCAAAAATCCACTGAACTTCTGATTCGCAAGCTCCCCTTCTGGCGTCTGGTTCGATAAATTGCTCAGGACTTCAAAACAGATCTGCGCTTCCAGAGTGCAGCTATTGGTGCTTTGCAGGAGGCAAGTGAGGCCTATCTGGTTGGCCTTTTTGAAGATACCAACCTGTGTGCTATCCATGCCAAACGTGTAACAATTATGCCAAAAGATATACAGCTAGCATGCTGCATACGTGGAGAACGTGCTTAAGAGCCCACTATGGGGGAAACATTTAATTCTCAAAAAATTTTTTTCCTCTTCCTGTTATCAGTAGTTCTGAATGTTATATATTTTTTCCATGGAGTCAAAAGGTATCTAAGTATATGATTGGGAGTGGAAAAATAGGGGACAGAAATCAGGTATTGGCAGTTTTTCCATTTTCATTTGTGTGTGAATTTTTAATATAAATGCAAGATGTAAAGCATTAATGCAAGCAAAATGTTTTGGTGAACACATTTCAACAGTTCAACTTTATAACAATTATAAATAAACCTGTTAAAATTTTCTGGACAAAAAAAATTTCTTAAACTTGAAATTTATAAGCAGATATTGAGATCCATGATTTTTGTAAATTTTGACAATAAAAGAAAAATGTTTCTCTCTGTAAATGTGGATGTTTGCAAACATATTTGTATTATTTTTGTAGAACATGCCTATTAGACTTGTATACACATGGTTAACTATTCATTATAAATTTAATAGTGATAGTGACATATACTAATAACTGAATACTACCCTTACAAATATCATTTCATCTACCTAGAAATGACCTGTTTTAGTCTGCTTTCTATTGCTGTAGAAACACTGTAGTCTAAAGAAACTAAAAATCTTACATTCCCAAGTAGCAGTCTATCACTGTGGAAAGTCAGGGCAGTAACCCAAGGCAGAAACTAAGAGGCAAGAACCAAAGCAGAGACCATGAATAAAAATAAAAAAAAGAAAATGACATCCTAAAATTTCCAGAAAAATATGGATGGTTCTAGGAAAAATTGAAAGTAACCCAGAAAAACAAATATGGTATATTTTCAATTATATTGGCTATTAGTCAATGATTGAATGATAACAAAGCTATAATCTATGGACCAAGAAATGTCTACCTACCCTATCATGCTTCACATAGATAATCTTTTCTCACAACATCAGCAGGCCTTATAGGCATAAATACCACCTACACCATATGAAGGACAGGTGACTGACTAGTCTTACAGCCAAACCAGCACAAACTTCAGACCCTGAACATCAGGGTCTATCCATCCTATCCTTCTCACCTTCATCAGCCCCCATAAGGTGGTTCTTGCCCCCACCTAGGTGTAACTCCGCTACTCGGGCGCAGTCCCAGCAGCTGTGCAGCTGTGAGACTATATGTAGGCCCGTTACAAAACCATCGTTGCCACCCAGCAAAGCTTTTCCCACAGGACCCACTCTGCCATCAGCCAGACCGATAACAGAATTTTTCTTGTTTACAGCCTTTTCTTCCAATATCACCTATAGAAACAAGAAAAACCCATAACAATTGGCAGTACAGAAGCCCCCAAAAGCATAAGCACCACCTACATAAGCTCAAAGAACAGCTGAGTAAACATTAATGTAAGAATAACATTCATAAAGAGAGTTTATGTATGTTTCTAATGGATGGAACAGTTTGAGGAGTTCTTCTTTGAATGTCTGCTAGAATTCTGCACTAAAACCATCTTGACCTGAACTTTTTATACTTGGAAGATTTTAATAACAGTTTCAATTTCCTTTATAGTTATAGTTCTGTTTAGGTTTTTAATCTGATCTTGATTTAACTTTCATAAATGGTACCTGTTAAGAAAACTAACCATTACTTCTAAATTTGCCATGTTTTGTGGAGTATAGAGTTTCAAAGTATGACCAGATAACTCCCTAGATTTCCTGGGTGTCTGGTGCTTTAACCCCCTTTTCATTTTTGATTGTTAATTTGGGTAATCTCTCTCTCTGCTTTTTGGTTAGTTTGGATAATGGTTTAATGGTTAGTTTGTTGTTGACTTTGCCAAAGAACAAACTCTTTGATTCCTTAATTCTTTGTATTGTTCTCTTTGTTTCAATTGTATTGATACCAGCTCTAAGTTTGAGTATTTCTTGCCATCTACTCTTTCTAAGTGTGTTTGCTTCTAATTGTTCTAGGGCATTTAGCTGTGCTGTTAGGTCTATGGTGTGGGATTCTCTAAGTTTTTTATATGGGCATCTAGTGCTATGTATTTTCCTCTTAAAACTGTTTTCTTTGTATCCCATAAGTTTGTGTATATTGTGGATACATTTTCACTAAATTTTAGAAAGTCTTTGATTTCTTTCTTAACTTTTCCTTGACCTAAAGATGGTTCAGTTGATTGATGTTTTTAGTTTGTGTAAATTGGTAGGCATTCTATGATTTTTTGTTGTTGATAAACTTTAACTTTAGACCATGGTGATCTCATATGGTACAAGGTATTATTCCTATTTTTCTATCTTTTAATGTTTGCTTTATAACCCTCTAGGTGATTAATTGTAGAGAAAGCTCCATAGGTTGCTAAGAAATATGTATTTTCATTTTTGTTTGGGTGGAATTGGGGGCATAAATATTGAGAATTAAAACTTCTTCTTGGTGGAGAGGTTTCAGAGCAAGAGGGATGCTCCTCCATTGTTGGTGGGAGTATAAACTTGTACAGACACTCTGGAATGCAGTATGGCAGTTGCCCAGAAAACTGGAAATCAATCTCCTCAAGGACCCAGAAATACTACTGTTGGGCATATACCCAAAGGATGCTCATTCACACTCCAAAGGCATTAGCTCAACTATGTTCATAGCAGCATTGTTGATAATAGCAAGAACCTGGAAACAACCTAGATGCCCCTCAAATGAAGAATGAATTAACAGACTGTGGTACATCTACACAATGAAATACTACTCAGCAGTAAAAAAAAGATGATATCCTAAAATTTCCAGGCAAATGGATGGATTTGGAGAATATCCTCCTCAGCGAGGTCTCAGAGACTCAGAAAGATACACAGAGGATGTACTCACTCATTGGCAGACTTAAAAAAAAAGTTAACAATATTCAAGCTGCAAACCACAATCCCTAAAATTCTAGGGATTTGAAGTGTCTTACGAACGACATCCAGGAATTCCCCTAGGAAGAGAAAATAGAAAAGATCTTCTTAGCTAACTGGGAACATAAAGAGCCTCAAATACAAAGGTGTGGAAACAAATCATGAGAGAAGACGATGATTGAGTTAGAGGAGCAAAACAGAGGAACAACAACAACAAAAAGATGGAGATCTTAATAAAGGCAGCCAATGTGGAGTTGCGAAAAGACTGGGTGTTAGTGTAACCTATAAGAACTCACAGGATGTCCCTGGCTTGTTCTCCAAGCAATAGTGAAAGTGTTGCCTAGAAAGAACTGTCCCTGTAATTAAATGAATGGTCACCCCAAGTGCTATCACAGAACCTACATCCAAAAATGAAAAGAGGTAGAGGCAGAGATACATGGCTGAGCACTTGACTGAGCTCCTAGTCCAGCTGAGAGCAAGGGAGGAGACACTATATGAGCAAGAGGATAGGGCTTTTGAGGAAAATTCCCACTCTGACCACCTGCTGGAAATCTGAGGAACTGACTGAATTAAGAACAGCCACTGGGGAACCTTGAAGAAAAGGAAATAGGCCTCCAAGAATAGGCAATAGTCCACTGGCATGAACAGTATGTGGAGCCTTGAGGTTATGGATCAGATTGCGTTTTTATGTGTGGACTTTCACATTGGTGCCCATTCCCTCCAGAGGAAGATGTAACACAGTCTTGACATTAGGATGGGGAAATCAGAACTGCCTGGCGTGGATGCTGAGCTGATCTACCTTGGGACTTCTTGCCCTTTATGGGGAGGGGATAGGGGGGATGAGGAGGAGAGAGGTGGAAGGCTGATTGGGAGGGCTTGGGAGGGGGAAGGAAGGGAGAACAAGGGGTTATATGAGGGGAAAAAGGACTATTTTTAAATAAATCAAAATAAATAAATTAAAAATGAATAACATTCCTCAATATAAAGGGCAATATGGCACTACCAGAACTCAAAGATTCTATAGGAGCAAGACCTAAACATTCTAGTGCAGATAAAAAAGAAAAAACAATCAGTCTTAAATATAACTTTATGATGATGACAGAGGTATAACAGATGAAATAAAATATTCCCAAATGACAAAAAAGACAAACAAATATTTGAAGAAATCAATTAATTTTTTTAAGCCAAAAAGTCCACAAAACAAGTAAACAAGTGAAGGAAACAGTTGAAGACTTAAAAACTGAAATAGTGGCAATTAAGAAATACAAACCAAGGGGAATCTAGAAATAGACAATTTAGGTAAATAAATAAGAGCTAATACTTTGAACACAATAAAAAAGATGGAAGAAAAATATTAGGCTATGAAGATATAGAAAATGAAATATATTCATGAGTCAATGAAAATATTAAATTTAAAATAATCTTTTGTTTCCCTGTGAATTCAAGGCTAACTACCAAACAGTAGTAGCTCATGCCTTTAATCCAAAAATTTATTTATACAATAAAATCCCTTTTTGTATGTATCTCCTTGCTCTCCATCCCTTCCCTCTCCCAGTGCCTCCTGATCAGCCTTCAGACTGTCTCCCTGCCATCCCTCCATCCCCTTTCCCAAAAGAGCAAGAAGTCCCAAGGTGCATCAGCTCAGCATCCTCTCTAGGCAGGTGTGGTTTCTTCATCCTAATGTCAAGACTGGATTAGCTGTTCCTCTGTATGGAATGGCTCTGAAGTGCCAGTCCCTACATAGAAACACAGTCTGATACCACCCCATTATTGGTGGGAGTGTAAGCTTGTTCAGCCACTTTGAAATGCAGTATGGCAGTTTCTCAGAAAATTGAGAATCAATCTCCCCAAGGACCCAGCAATACCACTTCTGGGAGTATACCCTAAAGATTCACAGTCACACTCCTAAGGCATTAGCTCAACTATGTTAATAGCAGCTTATTTGTAATAGCAAGTACCTGGAAACAACCTAGATGTCCCTCAACTGAAGAAAGGATTAACAAACTGTGGTACATCTACACAATGGAGTACTACTCAGCAGTAAGAAAAAATGATATCCTAAAATTTTCAGGCAAATGGATGGATTTGGAGAATATTCTCCTCAGCGAGGTCTCACAAACTCAGAAAGAAGGCGATGCACTCACTCATTAGTGGAATCTAAACAAACAAACAAACAAGAAAAAAGCAAAGCATGCCCAAGCTGAAAATCACAACCACTGAATAGCTTGGGATCGGAAACACGCTGGACTGACTCCATGGATCGCACTCCCCCTAGAGGAACACCTGACTCATTCTTTAGGGAGGGGGGAGTAAACTGGATTTGCCAGGAGTGGAGACTGAACTAAGCAATATTGATACAGTGGAATCATGGGACTGCCTGTTGCCTTTCCAGGGAAGGGATGAGGAGTTGTGAAGAAGAAAGAATGACCTGATGTGGTGGGAGGGGGAATGACCTTGAATAAGGATATACAAGGATAGAAAGTGTGACTTCTTTGTTCATAATAATAATAATAATAAAGAAATGAAATTATGCTCAGGTAAGTAGATGAGCAGTATGAATGGGTGATTTTGTAAATGGGGAGATCGTAAGTGTAGGTATATGTCTAAGAGGACTGATAACTGAGGTTGATGGGCTACATGATGTAAAATCACCAAACAATATATATGTATGTATATATACATATATGTGAGTGTTAGTTATAAATGAAATAACAGGAAATGTACACATGGATATCCTTGTAATGGCCTGGAGTAGAAAGACTGGAATGGGAGAAGTATGTGGAGAATGTGAGAGAGGGGATGGTGTTGACCCATGAAATGCAGGGAGAGTCAGCTAGCATTAAGGGGCATTAGAAAAATGGTATAGAAACTTAGTGTTGCAGAAACCTCCAAAATATCTGAAGGTGATCCTAATGAAGTTTCCAAAAATAAAAGATACAGAGTCTAACTGTCTCTATCTTGTCACATAATGAAGCTTCCAGAACTGGGTCTGAGTTACAGCTAATGGAGTTGTTGGCTAAATGGGTCCAACATAAATCATCAAACAAATCATACTATTGTCAAGACAATATGTTGCTCTTCACAAACTGACAAGGCTTCATTGATGAAGACAACACTTTTACTTAAAACAAAACAAAACAAAACAAAAAAGCAATTAAATGACTTTGAATTTTATTCTGCTACACTCACAGATTGGCTTACAGAAGAATCATCAAAGAAGCTTTCTTCAAGAACAGGTGGAAACAAATACAGAGATTCATAGCCAGACATTAACAGTGAGACCTTGGAACACACAGCTTTAAATGGTACATCTCCATCAAACCCCTTGGAAAAGAGGCAGAAAGAGAGTCTCAGAGCCAAAGATGATGAAGGACACTTGAATAACAAGAACCTCATAATAAACTCATAGCTCATCTGACCTTAAACACTGAAGCAGCATATACAGGACTGACATGACTCTGCCAGATTCTCTATGCATATACTATAACTTCATATTTATTATTTTTATGAGACTCCTAGATGTGTGAATGAATGAATCTCTGATTATTGTGCCTTCTTCTGGGGGAAGAGGGCTTTTCCTTCTGTTGGTTTGCCTTATGCAACTTCAATGTAATATTTTGGTTCTTTGCTTTTTTATTTTATTATATTTTATTTTGTTAAAAAATATTGCATGGATGAGTGAAATGTATTTTAGTGCATACTATACCACAAAATGAATGTTTTAATAATTATACAAAATTTATTAAAAATAGTAATATATTGATTGTGAAATAGTCTCATTACAATTATCACATTGTATAAGAAATATAAAATTCAAATGTGTAAAATTAATGCATATTATTCTTTCTACTAAAAAAGCATAAATAAATAAACACTTGTAATAGTTACTGACAGATATAACCAACTTTGGAGTGCAGCAGCCTGTCTTCTGCTGACCTCAAGAGTTCCAATTTTTACTTCATGTATATATGTATATATATATATGAATTTGCCAAGAAAGCTATTTGATTAAGATGAAATTTTGGGAAAAACTGCTGAAAAATCAAAGCATGTTCTGCAATGGGAACCATTAACAAAAGGTCAGTAAACAGTTTCCAAGGATGCCTGAGTATTTTGATCTCTGATACCAAAACACTAACAGAATTCAGGCTGAACACATAGCAATCACTGTATATATTACGGTAACACACTTATTCTAAAGTTTTAAAAATAAATTTATCATGTAAAATATATACTAATTAACCAGGTTTGATTCAAACAAATTTATCTTACTGATCAAGAAGATATGTTCATATTTTTAAAGGTATTTTCTTCCTCACTATTACTTAGAATCTATTCCATAGGATCTTAGCATGATAACTATAAAATAATTAACCCCAAAAGTAAATTTTTGAAATATTACTAGACTGAATTATCAAAATGAAAGAGAAAATGCACTTAAATTACATGTTTCAAAAGATTCAATTTTCTTTTTAATTTTCAGTTGCATTCCTACCTCAGGATATCACTATATCATTAATTTTCATCCTTTTTTTCCATTGAATTATTTGTTCAAGGGCTGGTACATGAACAAGAAAAGACAAATATTCTGCTTTCTATGTATACAAAAGTAGAATTTATTGCACCTAGCAATAACAATAAAATTCTTGTCTGTGAAAATGGGCACACATTAAGATATAATTATATACTTTCATACAATATGGTATATGTTCTTTTAAATAGACTTAGGGTAAATATTTTTATTGGCCTTTTTGATTTATAATACTTCAACTCCACCTAAATTTTATACACAAAATGGTTCAAACTAAAAGTAGACTTTAATATAAAGATAAGTCTCTTAAACACAGTTGTTAATCCAAAAACAATAAGTCTCCTAAATATCCTGACTCTTTCTTTGTGACAGCATCTCAATACCACTTTACTTTTAGTGTTTTTTGGATCATTAGGTTGAATCCAATTTTCTTGGCCTTTTGTTTTAGAGAAATCTGCTCCTCCACCTTCAAGGTTCTCTAGGTTTTATTTGATCTTACTTAAGACTTAGTATAACTATCTTTGAATCAAAAAGGGCAACTGTTTATGACCAATGCTGCAACCGATATGAGGCATAAGTCACAATCTTCAAGTACATAAATGTTTGAACTTCCTTCTAATATCAATAAGCTATTTTGCATAAACGATTTTTTATTAAAATTTCTGCCACAAAATTTTATCATACTGGAGTTGAATTTGTGTCTTTGTAACATCCTTTAAAATGTTTATTGATATTAGAGGAGAAGTTTTGAAGAACTCCTTTTCTAGTTCCTTATCTGTGTGTAGCTGGCTTACCATGTTGTGTAGTGACTTTCATGAGTATAAAAGTGATAAAAATTAACAGAAATCAGAGTTGAAGTAGATATTTTAATTTTTCTTAGACTGCAAATGGACAAAGAATGCTCTAATGATGGCAGGTAATAATCATCATAGACAGCCTAGGATTCTAGGTAGTCATCATGTCTGTGATAAACTACCTATATTCTGCAGTGTATCTTTTTTATTAAGCTCTGATTTTCAATAAAGTAAATAAATTAACTATTTATTTGAAAAATACTTCTTTTTATTTTTATTATCTATTTATCAGCATGAATTACTATATAAAAGAGACATTTGTATTGAAATTTCTTTAAAAAGATACAGCTTTGAGAATATCCTTGGGGAGATTGATTCTCAGTTTTCTGAGAAACTGCCATACTGCATTCCAAAGCAGCCAAACAAGCTTACACTCCCACCAACAATGAAGGAGTATTCCCCTTGCTCCGCATCCTCTCCAGCATAGGCTGTCCTCTGTGTCTTTTATCTTAGCCAATCTAACAGGAGTCAGGTGGTATCTCAAAGTTGTGTTGATTTGCATTTCTCTGATGGTTAAAGTTGATGAGCACTTTTTCAGGTGCTTTTTAGCCATTCTTAATTCTTCTGCTGAGAATTCCCTTTTTAGACCTGAACCCCATTTTTTGATTGGGTTATTCAAGGTTTTGGGCTCTAGATTCTTGAGTTCTTTATATGTCTTAGAGATCAGTCCTCTACCACTTTTAGGGTTGGTGAAAATCTTTTCCCATTCTGTAGGCTGTTGTTTTGTCCTATTGATAGTGTCCTTGGCTTTACAGAAGCTTCTTAGCTTCAGGAGATCCCACTTATTGATTGTTGGTCTTAGTGTCTGTTACACTGGTGTTATATTTAGGAAGTGGTCGCCTGTGCCAATTCCTAGAAGTGTATTTCCCACTTTTTTTCTATCATGTTTAAAGTTGCTGAGTTTATGTTGAGGTCTTTGATCCACTTGGATTTGAGTTTTGTGCAGGGTGTCAGGCTAGGATCTATTTGCATTTTTCTACGCACTTCCATCCAGCTACGCCAATACCATTTGTTAAATATACTATCTTTCTTCCCTTGCATATTTTGGGCCTCTTTGTCAAAGATCAGGTGTTCATAGGTTTTTGGGTTAATGTCTGGATCCTCAATTCTATTCCATTGATCCACAAGTCTGTTTTCATGCCAGTACCAGGCTGTTTTTATTACTGTAGCTCTATAGTATAACTTGAAGTCAGGGATAATGATATTCTAAAGGAAGAAATTTGACAAACACAACTTCAAATTTAACAATGGTTGTAGTTAATTAGATCTTATTTACTCATATTAAATAATGAAAATAACTGGTATCTGTGTCTGTTTTCTCTAAAATACATGGAATATAAAAAATAAAATCTAAAGCACCTAAAGCCAGGTTAGGCTCAGATACAGATAAAGAAAGTACACTATGCAATGCTAATGTCCATGGATGCACTATGGTTAACACAAATTCCTGCTAAGCAAACCTTCTGTAGTCAAACCAAAAGTTTTTTGTTTCTTTGTTTGATTGTTTGCTTTGTGTGTGTATGTGTTTTAAATCACATTATTCATGCATCATCTTTCAACAAAATAAGAATGCTTTTGATTAAAGTCCACTAAGGAGTGAGTACATCCCATGCTTATGCTTCTGGGTTTGTGAGACCACACTCAGGAGGATATTCTCCAAATCCATCCATTTGCCTACAAATTTTAGTATATCATCTTTTCTCACTGCTGAGTAGTACTCCATTATTTAGATGTACTACAGTTTATTAATTCATTCACCAGTTGAAAGACATATAGGTTGTTTCCAGGTTCTTGCTATTATGAACAATGCTGCTATGAACATAATTGAGCTAATGTTTTGGGGATATGAATGTGTGTCCTTAAGTTATATGCCTAATGGTGGTATTGCTGGATCCTTGGGGAGATTGACTCCCAGTTTTCCTAGAAACCTCCATAATGCATTCCTGAGTGGCTTAACAAGTTTACACTCCTACCAACAATGGAGGAGTACACTAAGACAGACATTTATGAAACCTGTTAGGAAGCATAGAAAGGGAAATAGGTATGTTCTCTTGAGGTGAGATTAAAGAGGGAGAAGGAGTAGGGGAAGTGAGAAGAGAACATGAGGGAATGAGATGGTTGAGTGGGAAGAGGGAAAGACAGAGAAAGAAACAAAATAGACATTTTGATAGAGGAAACCATTTTGCCTTTAGGGAGATACTTGGGGCTAAAAAAATACCCAATAATCCACAATCATGACTCCAGATAAGACTTCAAGCAATACAGGAGAGGGTGCCTAAACTGGCCTTCCCCCATTAATCAAATTGATGACAATCCTAATTGTCTTCATAGAAGCTTTATCCAGCAACTGATAGAAGCAAATGCAGAAATCCACAGCTAAGCACTGGGTCAAACTTCCTTTATAGCCAAAGGGATGAAAAAGAGATTATATGAGCAAAGTATGCATTATAAAGAAGAAACTCACAGATTCAACTGAACCAATCTGTTGGGAGCTAACTTGCTCTGGACTGACACCAGAGTATCCTTCATGGGACTGAACTAGGCCCTCTGAATGTAAATGATAGTTGTGGAGGGGCAGTTTATTGGGCCTATGTCAGTGAGATTAGAATTTATTCGTAAAGAATAAACTGGCTTTTTGGAGCTCATCCCTATAGAGGGACACCTTACTCAGCCCAGATACTGTGGGAAAGAGCTTGGTCCTGCCTCAACTTTATATTCTAGACTGTTTTGACTCACCCTGGGAGTCCTTACCTTCTCCGAGAAGTGAATAGGGAAATGAGGTGCAGGGGAAGCAAAGGGGTGACTGGGAAATAGAAAGGGAGGGAAAATAGGTTGTTGGTATGTAAAAGATCAACTGAACCACATCTAGGTCAAGAAAGAAGTTAAAAAAGAAATCAAAGACTTCCTAGAATTTAACTAAAATGAATCCACAACATACTCAAAACTTATGACACACATGAAGGCAGTCTTAAGAGGAAAATTCATAGCACTAGATGCCTATATGAAAAGCCTAGAGAAATCCTACATTAGAGAACTAACAGCTCAGCTGAAAGCCTTAGAACAATTAGAAGCAAACTCACCTAGGAGTAGACAGCAGGAAATAATCAAACTTAGAGCTGAAATCACAACAATTGAAACAAAGAGAACAATACAAGGAATCAATGAATCAAAGAGTTGGTTCTTCAGAAAGTCAACAAGATAGATAAATCCTTATGTACTATCAAAAAAAGCAGAGAGAGAGTATCCAAATTAACAAAATCAGAAATGTAAAGGGGGACATAACAACAAATACCCAGGATATTCAAAATATTATTAGATTATACTTTGAAAATCTATACTCCACAAAAATAAAAAACTTAGAAGAAATGGGTAGTTTTCTGAACAGGCACCACTTACAAAAGTTAAAACAGGATCAGTTTGAAGCCCTACATAGATCTAAACCCCCAAAGGAAATTGAAGCTGTTATTAGAATTCTCCCAAGTTAAAAAAAAAAAGAAAAGAAAGAATCCCAGGTCCATATGGTATCAGTGCAGAATTCTACCAGACTTTCAAAGAAGAACTAATATCAATGCTTCTCACACTGTCCATACAGTGGAAGCTGAAGAAACACTGCCAAATTCTTTTTATGAAGCGACAGTTACCTTGATACTAAGCCATTCAAAGATGCAATGACGAAAGAGAATTAAAGACTAATCTTTCTCATGAACATTGATACAGAAATTCTCAATAAAATTCTGGCAAACTGAATTCAAGAACATAGCAAAAGAAAAAAATCATCCACCACTATCAAGTAGGCTTCAACTCAGAGATGCAGGAATAGTTTAACATACGAGAAACTGAATATTGTTCACCATACAAATTGAAAGGAAAAAAACCTCATGATCATCTCATTAGATACAGAAAAAAGCCTTTGAAAAAATTCCAAATTCCTTCATAATAAAAACCTTGGAGAGATTGGAAATATACGGAAAAATATCTAAATATAATAAAGGCAATATACAGCAAGCTGACAGCCAACATCAATCTAAATGAACAAAATCTCAAAGCAATCCCACTAAAATGAGGAACAAGACAAGGCTGTCTTTATCTATTCAATATAGTTCTTGAAGTTCTAGCTAACACAATAAAAAATCAAAAGGAGATTAAGGGGGTATAAGTCAGAAAAGAATAACTGAAACCACTTCTATTTGAAGATGATATGATTGTTTATAATAAGTGACCCCCAAAATTCTACCAGGGAAATCATGCAGCTCATAAACACCTTCAGCAATGTAGCAGGGTAGAGATTAACTAAAAAACAAACAATAGCCCTCCTATACACCAAAGATAAAAAAGGGCTGAGAAAAAAATAACCACCCTTTACAATAGCTGCAAATAGCATTAAATATCTTGAAGTAATTCTAACCAAAGCAGTAGCAGACCTGTAGAACAAAAATTTTAAGTCAATGATGAAATAAATTAAAGAAGATATCAAAAATGAATAAACATTCCATGCTCCTGGATAGGTAGGATCAACATAGTAAAAATGGCAATTTTACCAAAAGCAATCTTCACATTCAGTGAATTACCCATCAAAATCCCAACATAATTTTTTTACATAACTTAAAAGAACAATACTCAAATTCATATGGAATAAAAGGAAACCCAAGATACCCAAAATAATCCTGCTCAATAACAGAACTTCAGGAGGCATCACCATCCCTGACTTCAAGCTACACTCTAGAGCTATAGTAATAAGAACAGCCTGGTACTGGCATAAAAACAGAATCGTAGATTATCATGGTAAGAACCCGCCGTGAGATATGTTTTAAATGAGGTTTATTTTGTGAGAATCACTTACAAAACAGAGAAGGTTTTAAGAGAAAGTGAAGGGGTAAGGTTTCAGCTCGCTGGAGCATTTCTATGGAAAGCTCCTCACCCACACTCTGAACTCCTACACCGCCGGCAAGGAATCACAAACCGCCCGCCCGGAAGCCCCGTCACCAGTCCAGAAAAACCACAAGAGCTCCCGCCCTGTGCAAGAGAATGCTCGCTTCCTGTTTCTCTCCGAGTGTTGTACTTCTGAAGCTCATTCTCGTTGATCACGCCCCTCTCGGCTCCAGCGCTCTGCTGCAAGCTGTTCACATGTGTAGCTTCTGATTTCCCGCTACAGTAGATCAATGGAATTGAATCAAAGATCTTGAAGTTTACACACATACACACATTACACACATAATGATGAACACCTGATTTTCAACAAAAAGGTCAAAAGTACCAATGGAAAAAAGATAGGTGGTACATAACTGGATGGTAGTATGTAGAAAATGTAAATAGATCCAAACTTATCACTCTGCAGGAAACTGAAATCCAAGTGGATCAAAGACATCAACATAAACCCAGCATCACTGAACTTGATAAAAAAAGGATGTGGGAAATACCATCCAATGCACTGGCAGTTTAACACTTCCTAAATATAACACCAATAGCACAGACACTAAGAATAATTGAAATGTGTCACCTTTTGAAACTGAGAAGCTTCTGTAAGACCAAGGACACTATCAGTACAAAAAAATAACAGCCGACATAATGGGAAACAATGTTCACCAACCCTACAACTGACAGAGGACTGATATGTAGCATACATAGAGAACTCAAGAAACTGGAGCCCAATATCCTAATAAGCCAATTAAAACTTGGGGTTCAGAACTACAAAGGGAATTCTCAGCCGAAAAATTATAAATGGCTGAAAGGCACTTGAAAAAATGCTCACTACCTTTCGCCTTCAGAGAAATGCAAATCAAAACAACTTTGAGATACTACCTTACACGTGTCAGAATAAAAAAACACAGATGATAGCCTATGCTGGAGAGGATGCAGAGCAAGGAGAATACTTTTCCATTATTAATGGTAGTGTAAACTTGTTCAGCTACTCTTGAGTGTAGTATGGCACTTTCTCAGAAAACTGGGAATCAATCTCCCCCAGGACCCAGCAATACTAGTATTGGGCATATACCTTAAAGATGCACATTCACACCCCAAAAGCATTAGCTCAACTATGTTCATAGCAGCATTGTTCGTAATAACAACAACTTAGAACCAACCTAGATACCCCTCAAGGGAAGAATGTATTAACAAAATGTGGTCTACACAATGTAGTACTACTCAGTCGTAAAAAAAAAAAAAATAACATTCTAAAATTTTCAGGTAAATGGACAGATGCAATGCACTTCCCATCAAAATCCCAACACAATATTTTATGGATCTTTAAAGAATATTACTTAACTTCATTCGGAATAACAGGAAAGCCAGGATTACCAAAACAATTGTGCTCAACAAAAGAACCTCAGGAGGCATCACCATCCCCCACTTCACATTATATTATAGAGCTACAGTAATAAAAACAGCCTGGGACTGGCATAAAAAAAAGACTTGTGGATCAATGGAATCTAACTGAGGCTCTAGGCCTTAACCCAAAGTCCTATGAACACCTGATCTTTGACAAAGAGGCCTAGAATATTCAATGGAAAAAAAAAAGATTATATCTTTAACAAATGGTGTTGGTATACCTGGATGGTAGTGTGTAGAGAAATGCAAATAGATTGAAGCCTATCACACTGTATACAACTCAAATCCAAGTGGATCAAATACCTCAACATAAACCCAGCCACTCTGAACTTGATAGAAAAAAAAGTGGGAAATACCATCCAACGAATTGACACAGGTGACCACTTCCTAAATATAACACCAGTGGCACAGATACTAAGACCAACAATTAATAAGGGGGACCTCCTGAAACTGAGAATCTTCTGTAAAGCTAAGGACTCAGTCAATATGACAAAATGATAGCCAATACAATGGGAAAAGATTTTTACCAACCCTGTAAGTGATAGAAGACTCATTTCTAAAAGATATAGAGATCTCAAGAAACTAGAGCCTGAAATAATGAATATCGTTTATGGATTTTTTTTGAGTACTTTATTGAGTATTTTGCATCATTGTTTATGAAGGATGTTGTTCTGTAATCATTTTTGTTTGCTGAGTCTTTGTGAGGCTTAGATATAAGGGGAAATATAGTCTTATAAAAGTAGTTTGGCAATATTCCTTCTGTTTCTATTATTGTGGAATAAATAGCTCAAGGAGTACTGGTATTAGTTCTTTCAAAGTTTGATAGAATTCATGAACTGAAACCATATGGCTCTGGGGTTTTTTGGTTGGGATACTTTTAATAACTACTTCTATTTCCCTAGAGGTTACAGGTCTAATTAATTTGCTTATTTAAATTGTTTTAATTATGATACGTGTTATCTATCAAGATACTTTTCATTTCTTTCAGAATTTTCAATTTAATAGAATGTAGGTTTTTAAAGTGTAGCCTAATGATTGGATTATCTCAGTATCTGTTGTTATATCTACCATTTCATTTCTGTTTTTTTTTCAAGTCATAACCAGTTTCATTGCAAAAGGACCCTGTACACATTTATCAATTCTAGTACCTTAATAGCTACCCAACAAGTCATTAACATACAGAAACATGCATCATGAGAAGCAAGTAGTATCACCCATCCCTTCTGCATATTAGCAATTTGTCACTCCTGAGCCACAGTGCTCACATCACTGAGGTCTGTGAACAGTCACTCTCCCCATTCATCCTGAGTGAAAGATGGAATGACTTAAGTAGAAATGCAACATATTATAAACAATTTCTT
This sequence comes from Sigmodon hispidus, assembly GCA_004025045.1. NCBI lineage: Eukaryota > Metazoa > Chordata > Mammalia > Rodentia > Cricetidae > Sigmodon > Sigmodon hispidus. Next base: position 3,757 of record PVIH01022595.1, on the reverse strand, counting down.
ACAAATTAAACCAAAGTATTTTACAGAATTTACTATAAAATGCCATAAAAACCGCCGTGACTTAAGCTCTCTCCCCCGTATCCAGCGAGCCTACTGGATGTCTTTGGACATGATGGTGACTCTCTTGGCGTGGATGGCACACAGATTGGTATCTTCAAACAACCCCACCAGGTATGCTTCACTAGCCTACTGAAGGGCACCAATGGCTGCACTCTGAAACCTCAAGTCGGTTTTGAAATCCTGGGCGATCTTTCTCACCAACCTCTGGAAAAGCAGCTTCCCAATGAGCAGCTCAGTGGATTTCTGATGATGATGAATCTCTTAAAGCCACGGTACCTGTCCTGTAGCGGTGAGGTTTCTTCACCCCGCCGGTAGAGGGCGCGCTCTTCCTGGCCACCAAGGGGCTTTCCCTCCGGTGGACTTCCTAGCGGTCTGCTTGGTTCGGGCCATTTTCCTTCACCCAAAGCCAAGGTATGACGCCCGTGCTGGGACCGCTGTGCCACTGTTAGCGCTCAAACACGCTCAAACAAGGGCCGCAATCGCGGAGTGGAACAGAAGATCTTCCTCCAACGAACAACCGAACCGCTCTGCCCATTTCATTTCTTATGTTGTTAATTTTGATATTCTCTCTCTGCCTTTTATTGAGCTTGGTGACAGATTGTTTATCTTGTTAATTTTCTCAAAGAACCTACTCTTCGTTTTATCAATTCTTGCTATTGTTCTTTTTGGTTTTATATTATTGACTTCACCACTCTGTTTATTTCCTGCCATTTTCTCCTTTTGGGTGTGTTTGCTTAATTTTATTCTAGAGATTTTTGGTATGCTCTTAAATCACTAGCTTGAGATTTCTCTAATTTGTTATGCTGGCACTTGCTCCTATGCTATGAATGTTTCTTTTAGCTCTGCTTTCATTGTATCCCATATGTTTTAGTGTGTTGTAGATTCATTCTCCTTGAATTTTAAGAAAATTTTATATTTTTAATTTTTTCTTGATTTGGTATTTTATACAATTAAGAGTTGTTTACTTTGCATGAGATTGTAGGCTTTTGATAGTTTGTGTTGTAGGTGAACTCTAACTATAATTCATGGTAACATGATAAGTATTAGGAAGTTATTCTATGTTTTATTCTTTCTGTTAAGAATCACTTTGTATAGGAATTTGTGGTGGTCATAGTGCATCCGTGGGCATTAGCTTTGACCTACTGTGCTTTCTTGCTTTCTTCAACTGTAGCCGAGCTTAACCTGGCTTGAGGAGCTTTAGATTTTATCTTTTATGTTTCATGTATTTTAGAGAAAAGAGATGTTTTATTACTGTATGGTTTTTGGTTTTTGTTTGTTTTTCTTTTGTTTTGTCTTAGCTATCCTGGATATTTTGCTCTTTTATATAAAGTTTGATATTGATTTAAAAAAACAATTTATAAAAAGAATTGCTTTGGGAATGGGAATGTAGTTCTTCTTTTAGGACAAGGTATCATAAGGTACTGATAAGCAGTAATATTCATTGATATTTAGGTAAAACATTCTGCAGATATATGTTAGGTTCATTTGAGGCCTACCAACTCTTAGTTCTCTTACTTATCTGCTTTGTTTTTATGTGAAAGACCTGTCTATCAGGGAGAGTCAGGTGTTGAAGTTTCCCACTATTAATGTGTGGTTTTAAATCATGAGATTGAATCTTCAGTAATTTTTTTTTTAATACAGGTGATATTGTGTTTGGTGCATAGATTTCAGAATTGAGACAGAAACATTTGTGTTGAGCTAGAGATGGCTAGTTGATAAATGGTTGAGGGCTTGAATTTAAGTTTCACAGCACCTACATTAACGCCAGAAATGACAGCATGTACCTTTAATTCCTGCAAGAGGAATGGTCAGGGTATAACAGGAGTAAACAGCCAGCCATTTTAGCTGATCACTGAACACAGTTTAGGTTAGAATCTTTTTCAAAAACTGAGAAGAGAAGTAATGGAAGAAACCTGATGTAAGCCTCCATTCTCCACATGCAGCTATTGGTTCATTTTATATTGTCACAGAAACAAATGCATAACAAAATTAATAAATAATATTTGTATGTAAACCCATAGAGTAACATTGCTATTATTATCAATCATAAAAGTAAGCAATCCTTTAAAAAACACAGAGATTCTACAGTGTTCAAGATCTTCAAATTAGGTGGTTTTGCTATAGAGTAAAGGTCCAGTGTTTGCCTGTAAATAAAATATTCAAACACCTTTTGTGTTTCCTGAAAGTGGGCACTATATGAATACTTATCTCAACTGCTGCCTTACCATGTAGAGACATTTTCACTGCCAAGGTTTACCCACCATGACAGATGTAGTCCTATTCTGTTAGTAAGGATGTCTTCTTTTTATTAAGTTGTGATTGTCAGGTATTTTGTCATAAAAATTGTAAAATTAACTAAGATCTTGTCTAATACTAAATCTACTTCATGTTTGCTTTTCAAATGGGTTCAACTTCCTGTCTCACATTTTTGTTTTAATATGCTTTATTTCTTTCTGGTAATAATTTGGAACCCTGACCTCCCATATTTTCTAGAGAGAGTTTTCTGTAGAAATTTTAGGTTTTTATTCCTGGATTACCCCTAGCTTTAAATATTATGTCTCCTAGAAACCTCTGTTTATGATTATCACTTTACTTCTTAAGTTAATAGTCATTTTCCAACTATTTGTCATTTCTACTTTTCATTCCACAAAAAGGTCACATAATCCAATGATTACACATTTTTCTTACATTATGTGATTAATGGCATCAATTTGCACAAAATGTGAATTAGAATACATCCAGCTATCATGAAGTAGCTCTTTGAGTGGCTTTATCATTCTCAAATTGTTAGCATATTTTTAAAAATATTGGTGAAACAGCATTCTTATGTATAATAAGTCACAGATTCATAATTTTTTCAATGTGTTTATGGTGGATGCATTTTCAAAATGAAATGTAAAACACATTTAATGTAAAATAAATGTTTAAAGTATTTTAACATCAGAATGTATTTTCAAATTACACTCCCATAGTATCCATAATTTCTGGTAAAACTGAATAATTTTTTTCTTTATATTTGCTTACCAGTTTGAAAATATGTAAGATTTTTCACTGGTTATTTTATGGGTTGATTTTTGACAAGATTTTATAAACTTGGACTTTTAAAGTTTAGGGTATAAATGATGATAAACAGTAAAAAATTTTAAATGCTTAGGTTGAATATTATTAATAAAAATATTTTGGGAAGCTTTATTATACTGCAAGAAACATTTAAGGGCTTTTCATGTATTAAATTATTACACTTTTATATACATTGCGATAGTTCCCTCACCACAGAAGAAACCTAAGTATTTTATATAAGATTCATAGAGAAATTGAGTCATTTGAATGAGATCTGTAAACCTCAAAGTTTATGGTTTGAATAGTCTTCTTTGTGGCTGTGTTTCCAGTATAAGTAATAAATGACGACAGAACATTGGAGTTTTATTTAATTCAAAAATATAGTGGAAAAGATATTTTGTCAAGACAGCTCGGAAATCAAGTTCTTTTGCCAAATGAAACACCACAAATACTCGTCTATTCTGATTAAAGTTACTTTGTGCTCAAAATTTCCAGGCCACAAATTTATATATAAAATTCAGCTTTTTTGTCTATTTTTTTTTTTCAAAAGGCAACTCGCTTTTTATTGAATTTTGTATTAATTTAGTACAATATAAGATTGAGTTTACATAAAAGCACTTTTTTTTTTTTTTTTTTA
>PVIH01022594.1:0-26772 GCA_004025045.1 Sigmodon hispidus | reverse complement strand
GAGGACAGAGAGGGCTGAGGAGGGGGGAGAGCTGAGGGGTGGAGGGCTGAAGACATATCATCAAAACCACTTCTCCAGCTGTGCTGAGGATTTTCCTTTTTCACCTGATGAAGGAAAAGGCAGCCTGGCAAAAGATGCCAAGTTGTCATTTTCTCAATGACACTTCCTGACTATCAAGGGAGCGTATTTAAGATACATATTGAAAATCTTCAAATTGCAAGGTGTAACCTCAAGAAAGGAAATGCTTCTAAAATTAACGACACTGCTCCTTTTCACGGAGATAACTCTACACTTGTCTTCGGTACGTGTTCACTGGGCTCTGCTGCCTCTTTTAGAATCTCCATTATTACCACTCCGAGGACAGTCTGTCCTTTTCTCAAATCGTTAGACACCCCACTAACTGTCCTGAGCCACAATTTCAACTGTAGCTGAAATTGCATTTGCCAACTGGAAGAACTTAAGTGCTTAGGTCTAAACTATAAACTAATAAAGCAAGACAAACTAGCCCAAATAGTTCCTGAGGATAGGGCTATTTTTAAACTCCTAGTTAAAAGATTGGGCCTAATTTATTTTTAAAGAGTAAATGTCAGTTTAAAATGAGAGTCTAAGAAGGCCCATTGCTCCCCTTTTTTTCGGAGTTATGTCTAGCTGGCAACAGCAGAATCCATCTGGGCCGAGGGAGAAAGGAAGGAATCAAATGCTGAAATGTCCCAGGAGATAGCCAGATAGATTCCTACTGACCAGGGAATACCCTGGAGAGTTCAAAGCTGTGTCAGTTTCTTAGCAGGAACACAGGCATGGACGGACACACACACACACACATACACTGGGGGGTGGGGAGACACAGATAAACACCACAAGTCCTTAAGAGAATGTCTCCTATAAAATGATCACATCCCAGATGGCAGCTATCTATAAAACCCAGTGGACAATAGAGATGGAGGAAAACACATTCCTTATTCTCATGACCTTGGAACAGAATGGCACATGATGCAAGCATGCCTGGTAGTGAGGGTCCTAACCTTTGTTAGGTCAGAGAATCGCATGAAAGGTCTGAACCTTCCAGGAGGCAGTGACTTTTCTCAAAAGAGAGGATGTCTGAGCCAACCTCTGCCTAGCCTCGCAGCCAGATTAGCCAGTGCATTCTACTTGCTGGAGAGAAAACAGTGACTGTGAAAAACTAATACACTCTAGCTGAGCACAGGGCTACTGTAAGTGTGGGCCGCAGGCTGGAGACAGTCTGCAAATTGTTACCAGATGACACAGGCACATAAATGGAGAGTGGGCATTTAAAAGTGTGCATAGCCTGAGGCTGGAGAGATGAGTCAGTGGTTAGGAGCACCTCCTGTTCTTCAGGAGGACCTCGGTTCAAATCTCAGCACCCGCATGGCAGCTCATAACTGTCTGTAACTCCAGTTTCAGAGGATATAACACCCTCGCACAGATGCACACGCAGGCACCAATAAACATAAATAAAAGTATTTTTTTAAAGTGTACATAGCAGGAATGTCACTCTAGCCCCTGAGCAGCAAACCCTCACCACTGACTTTGCAAATGAGCACCCATCAGGCCAATGGTACCTAGTCATGCTCTCAAAAAAAAAAAAAAAAAAAAAAGTGAGCATAGTGAGAGTCAAACGCTAGTTTGTCAATTGCAATTATAAAAGATTAAAAGTTAGCTTGTCAAGTGTAATTTTAAAATATTAAAACGAGGAACCTGTTTTTAGAGAAAAGATCCTCTAAACTTAAACATTATGTAAGATAATTGCTGAAACTGGCTACTGTGGAGGTTTGGAGATGGACTGGAATCTACAGTTCCTAGCACTTCATTTTGAAGAAAAATTTCAAATGAATATTCTGAGCTGAAACTGTTTTAAAATGTCATTTCATGCTGATTGCACCAGATGTCCTTTTCATTGTCCTCGGTGTCCCTCTGTAAGTTCTCTACTCTGAATGTTATTAAATCAAAACCTCAGACAGCCTGAGTGTACACTGTCCTCACCCTTGAGATGAACTAGGAACTATCTCGGCCTCCAGCAGTCTGGCTTACATGAGCAAGATAAACTGATTTGCAAGAAAAACTTCATTGATAGAATGGCATGTGATCAAAGTACCAAATGAAAGCATTCAACTGGAATAATAAGTCTTCAATCTAACATTTTGTTTAGTTATAATGGAAATTAAAAAATTAACAAGCACAATAGTTATTTTATGACTGCACACTTTTAATGAGCATGAACAAATTTTATCCTTTTGCACTATATTATGCTGCTTCTGACGATATTCACTGAAACATGATTTTAATTTGTTGTCACTAAATTAAATTTAAGACTGGGATTTCATTTTATGTGCCTTTTGTTTGTTTGTTTTCTTATAAAAGTATTAAGATCATGACAGACTGGAAATCAGAAAGCTCTCCACACAGGCCCAGCACTGCAGCCGGCTCCTTCCCTGGGGTGAAATGTGCTTATCTCTACGGTACGTGCATCTCTTGTTCTTATCATTTACTTGTATATCAACACAGTACATTTTATATGAAGACATAAAATGTTAGTCCAGGAAAATTAATGTTTCTATGGGAACGAAACTGAACACTTGAATGATTTATACTAATTCAATAAAACTGAGCCATGGAAATAATTGCCGTTATTTTCAGTGTGAGGCTGAGATGGTAAGAACTAAAACACAAAACAAAGACCTGGGATTTTGTCATCGGAATACTTCACAAGTATCTCAGGAGTCTTTTTCTATGGTTTTAGGAGTTGAACCAGGACTTTGTGCATACTAGATGGGTGTGCTACTACTGACCTACATCATCAGCCTGCCTGCCTCTATCTATCTATCTATCTATCTATCTATCTATCTATCTATCATTATCTGTCTGTCCGTCCGTCCGTCCGTCCATTCATCCATCTATCTATCTGTTCATTCTATCTGTCCTTCTATCTTCTATTCTATCCATCTGTCTGTCTATCCATCAATCCATCCATCCATCCATCCATCTATCCATCCATCTATCTGTTCATCCATTTATTGACAGGATCCTTAAACTGGCTACCTAGCCCAGCCTAACCTGGAACTCGTATTTCTCTGCCTCAGCGTCCCAGCAAGCAGACATTATTAAGGTTCTCAAAGGACTTTAAAACAACCCAAACAAAAAGTGGAAAGACTTCACTTTGTCATTGTTATAGTTTGTGCAAAAATCAACATGGAAACCTCTCATCACACTTGGACCTATTTCACAAATGTGTTAAAAATATGTATTGTTTGTCTGCATGTCTATGTGTATATATATGTATATGTATATATATATATATATATATATATATGCATGCGCCACATGTGTGATTGTGTGTGCGGAGGCTGGCAGAGGGCACCAGGTCCCCTGGAACTGGAATTACATTTGGCTGTGAGTTCTTAGCAAGAGCAGCAAGTGTTCTTAACAGCTGAGCCATCTCTCCGGCCCTAATTGTGATGCTTTCCATTTCTCCATTTTGAATAAATGATCAGCTGCTTGTCCTGACAATCCCAGACAAAAGAGTTCATACTGTAAATACAAAATCCCATATAGAATATTCAAGAGATTCTGGCTCCCTGGCTGGTGTTGAGATATAAATGGCTAGGTGATAAAAGAAAGAGAAAATAAAATGTATGGTGAGAGTCATACCAATCAAGAAAACAGAAGGAGCCCAAAAAGAGATCCTAACCAAATAAAGACAATTGTTGCCGTTGTGAAATGGCAAGCTGATGTCCCTTTCTTAGTAACATTCTGTCCACAGCCCTCTGCTGCTGAGGATGTACACGTTAGCAGTCAACAGCATTAAATAAATCAGTCCTCAGGGGCTGAACTGGGCTAACAACACAGAAAAAAAGCATCACTTTCCAGGCAAGGCCCAAAGGTCAAAAAACAAAAGCAGAATCGAAAAGTAATATATAAAAAGTCCCTGGTGAAATACCATGAAACATATCTCTTATTATTAATACAAAAAAAATGTTAGTGAAATCCTGAGCCATAAACCAAATTGATCCAAAGTTAGGATTTGGCTTTAGTCTAAATTTAATTTTTTTTTTTTTTTTTTTTTTGTATACTATCCACAGTGACTCAAAGTTTAGGATTAAATTTTTAGTATAATCCTAAGAAAAATAAGTCAAACAAATGGATAGTATGATAAGAGACATTAACTCGGGCTGGAGAGATGGCTCAGCGGTTAAGAGCACCCTCTGCTCTTCCAGAGGACCTGGGTTCGATTCCCAGCACCCACATGGCAGCTAACAACTGTCTGTAGTTCCAGTTCCAGGCAAACATCAAGGCAAATAAATAAATAAATAAAGTTTTTTTTAAAAAAAAAAAAAAAAAGAGACATTAACTCATGGAGGCTTGTTTCCTAAAACATTCTGAATTGGCAAAAACTAAAAGACAAAAAAATAATATAACTTCTCCCTGTCAACTAAACCGCACATATGCAATATAATGGAAATAATAGACAGATACACACACACACACACACACACACACACACACACACACACACACACACAGAGTAACTAGCTGAGAAAACCTGAACAAATGATAAAGACACTGGGCGGGTGCTCTGGGTCACTATCTATGCTGGTTTGGGCTCTGCCTGAGGCAGGATGAAAACATATGTAAATTCCAGGGGCACAGGAGGGGAGAGTCCGAGAAGAGCCTCTTGCCAAATGAGAAGCAAGAATTCCAGCACAGTTAACAGTATCTGCTACCAAGGCTGCCTCAGAGAGTTAACGTTCCTTTCTTATATATTTTATGTTAAGCAAAGATCTAGTCCTAAAGCCTGAATGCATAGTATAAAACCTTGCACAGGGCCTCATTTCTTTCTTCAGACATTACATAAGAATCTTAAAACCGCTTTCAGCAAAGCTACCTGTGTTCCTAACTCCCATCAGACCAGACTTTTACTTTATCAGTTAGCAGTTAACAGCATTAACAAATTAAAGCAAAGCCCTGGGGGAATAAACCCATATACAACACAGAGAGGGTATCATTTTTTCAAACAGAGCCCAAAGGTCAAAAAATAATCCTGTCAGATGCCAACCTCAGAACCACCCACCAACAAGACAGTAGCTGAAATGCCATCAAAATAGTCTCAGTAACTATTGTAAAATAATAATAATAATAATAACATAAAAAAAAATGACTGTCACAGGTCTTTGATGAGCCCACACCCATGCTCCTGGGTCTGCATGACTATTGCTTTCTTCTGAGTGCTTTTTCTCCTAAATCTGTGCAATATCTTTAACAAAACCAACAACTCTGCCTTATCAACCAGTTAGTTCTGAAATTCTTTTCAGTGTCCCAGCCACCTGTCGTGGTTTGGTCTGAGTCAGTTTCCTAAAACTCTAAGGGAACTCTTGGGGCTAATCAAGGTGTCTTGAGAGAACTAGCTACGCCTTTTGCCCTGTATCCCCAGATGCTCACATGTCAATCATTAGTAGCAGGGCCTCATGGAAGGGGCTTGCCTCCTTTTGAGGTCCCCAACTATGAAGTCAAGGAGTCAATGCGGGCACACATCGCAGATGCCATTCACGAGAAGAGCACTGCCCTGGGTTAAACTCCCAATACATACTGAACTGACGCGTCCCAGGCAGTTAGGAGCCGGCTGGGACACAAGCATGAAATCTGCCCTGTGAGCACAGCCAAAAACTGACTGATGTGAATGGCGGTTATTCTAGTTATACAAAAGCCAGGAAGACACAGAGAGCCAAGCAGCCAGGGGCCTTCACTACAAAATCTTTCCAGTCTTAAAATGGGTTTTCCTGCTGGGTGTGGTAGAACTCACCTTTAAGCACAGCACTTGGGATGAGGACGTCAAGTGGATCTCTGTATGTTCAAGGTCAGCCTGCTCTATGTAGTGGGTGCCAGGCCAGTCAGGGCTAGAGTGAGACACCCCCCACACACACACCTCATAAATTAATTAATTAAAATCTATAATTTTTTAAAAACTTTGTTTCTGAAGTAAAGATTTTAAAAAAGAGAGGAAGCACACTCAGACAAAAGGACCACGTTGGCCATTTACAGACTATGGCATCTCTGCTTTTGTTTAGAGAATGTTAAACTCTTGGTGTTGGGGGCAGTTAAAGGCACAGTGAAAAAAGTCACTAACACTACTGGCCGGGGCCCAAGTCCCAGCCACACACCCTGAACAGCTTCCGTTTCCTCATCTACGAAATAAAGAAATGGCATTTTGGTCCCACCTGGGATTCTGAGTTAAATGCATGCACAACACAGTGAGGTCTCTAGAAAATAGAGCTTACACAGAGAAGTATTTGCTAATATTTTATATTATGCAATTTCATGCACAATCTAAAATGTTTGTTCAGTAAAATTTTAAATAAAAGCCAAGTATCAAAATACCGAAAAAGACACAAAAAGATCAACATTGAACAATTAAAACAATTCCAGATTGAATATACACACTCCCAAAAGTAATGAAAATGTACAAATATGGATTGCAACGCATTTCTGCATTTAAAATTTTTAGATTAGCAGTGTTCAAACAGAAAAGCCCATATAAATATTCCAAATTCTAAAAATAAATAAATAAATAAAATCTGAAATACTTCTATTCCCTAGCATTTTAGATAAGGGACATTCAGTCTATAAAACATGTAATAAGTCTTAAGCTTTTTATATAACTATAAGAATAGTTTCAATTACCCATTTTCCCAGACTCCATCCATCTATTCTGATAGATTAGGTTCAAGTCACTCCCTACAAAAGGCATCTGAGCTTCCAAGAAGAACTTCAAAGCCCACAGCTGAGCTCTATCCCCTGCCCTGACTAGAATGGGCCTCCTGGCCTCGCTTCTCACTAGGACTTAGGAAGGCTTACAATTCTATAACAGAGTAGTTACTAGATACTACCTTTCTTACCCATTAGGATGACAGCCAGGAGCTGTGATTGTATTCTACCTGCAAGTATTTTATCAACTATCACAGAGAGTGAGCAAGCGGGCCAGCCAGCCAGCAGCCCACTGCATGGGAGCCGATACATCCTCTGTCACAGCTCACACACTTCAGATGAGACTCTTCACAGCCAGCTCCAAGTTCTTCTCCACCAAGCTCCTGAGCTTCACAATTCATTCATCTTGGGGAAAGGCAAGGCAGATAAGAAAATAACGCCCTAAAGTTCACTGAGTCACCCAAAGTCACATTCTCAGAAAGTGGCAAGGAACCAAGTGTGTTAATCCTAGTCTGGGGTTCCTTCCAGAACTTTCTGAGGGCCAAGTTAAAGCCAATAAAACACTAAGGCCTCCACCTTACTTTGATCTCTTCTAGCCTCTGTAGAGTCTACTGCTCCCTTCTACCCAGCTGTCTCCTTTCATCCAGGACACAAGTACTAAGGGCTGTGATTGATGAGAAAACCCTCCTTCTTCCTGAAGCTCTACAGCCTTTTGGGGGCGTCACATATGCTCATCTATTTACATAGTCACTTACAAGAAACACAGAAAACAATCCACACAACAATATCTCCAGACCTACTCTACCAAAAAACCCTTCTAACCGTGGCCACTAAATAGTTAATAATCCTTCTTAAACCTCTCAGCTCAAACACACACACAATTAAAATGGAAACAGATCGGGGATCTTTGTGCCTCTGGATTACAGTACAAAACCACAGCTCTAAACACAACAGCTATAAACCTGCAATAATCTTCATGAAATATAGTATCAATTAAATGTTGGTACGAGAAATGGAATGCAGAATAACTGCCATATTAACATTCTCTGAAGATAAATCTCTAAAGACTTTAAACAAGTAAAAATTGAATCCATGAATATTTAACACAGCTGGCTTTATTTAAAATTTTCAAGTCAGGCATGGTGGCTCAGGTCTGTAATCCCAGCACTTGGGAGGCGGAGGCAGAAGGAATGCCAAGTTTTCAAGGCCAGCCTGGGTCACACATAGTTAATTCAAGGCTGTCTCAAGCCATGTCTCAAAAAAAAAATTAAAATAAAATTTCTCATAAGAGACAGTAATGTGGCACATGCCTTCAGCCCCAAGGAAAGGTAGATCTCTGTGAGTTTGAGGCTAGTTTGATCTAAATCTATTGAGTTTCAGGTCAACCAGAGCTACATAGTGAAACTTTTTTTAAAAAATATCCTAAGAGTCATATAATGGCATAGAAAAGAACTTCAAAGGGTTAAGAAGGCTAGATTCTGTAAGGGTGCAAAAGCAGGAGAGAGCTATGTTCATAATAGCAACCTTTTTTTGTATTTAACAAAAAAACAGTAACATGAATTTAAAATGAGGAAAAGTTAACAATAACTATGAAGAGGATAAGAATCATAAGCATGGCTTATCAAGGGTGGTAATACAAATAAGATTGCTACACATATATTTACTTTGTGTTCAGCTTTCCCTCTGAAATTTTTTTTTTCCCATCCCTGTATCTCCTCATTTAAGGTCCCTTCCCCCTCCCACCACATCTTGACATTTCTCTTCTCTGCAACTCCCCATCCCTTCACTGGGCAGGGAGCAGACAGTCCTATGGTCCCACTGACCCAATAATGCTTGGATCAGTCTCCACTCCTGGAAAATCCAGTTTTGTCCCCCCTCCCTCAAGAATGAGTCTGGTATTCCTATAGTTGGAGTGGGGTTCGAAGTGTCAGTCCAGGGAGTTTAAAATAGCAACCTTTTAAAGCCCCACACAAGATAGTATTCTGCAATGTCTACTCAAGACACCATTTATCAGAAAGAATTCCCACTCTGGGCCTCTTTCTCACTTACACCTACAATTTCCATGCTAAGTTTGAAAGACCAAACTCAGCTAAGGCAAAGGGGTGTGTATATAAAATACCTCTCGGGAGGAAGGAAACTGAGGGGTCCCTTGTCTTTGGATTGAGGAATTCCCATGGTGCACAGCGCAAATGGATTTCCCACTTAACTGTTTGCTACCGGATCAAGGCTTTTACACACTGTAGCTAGAGAGCCTAGATAGTCCTGTGTCTGCTTTGGTCTTTATGGGGGAGTGAAACCTACTCAAACATCTTTCTCTAACCTCCAGGGAACAGAGAGATCTGCCCAGACCTCTTACTCCCCTGAGCATCCTTGCAGGAAGCCTCATGGGAATGCTCCCCAATGACCAAAAGTTTGAAGCGAACACTGTTCTCTTGCTGTTCTCCCCACGCTGAACCTCAAAATGGAGAATCAACTGCTGAAAGCCAAAGGCCCTGTCATCTCACATGTAATTAGGTCAGATGAATTCTCAATGAACAGGGGTACTCTCAACTAGCTGCCCTTGCCAAAAGCACATGAGCATCACCAACTGATTCTATAGGCCATGTTCACTTTTCTTCCAGACCTAGTAACAGCTGTGTAGAGATAATATCTATATCTTCCTGACTATGAAACTATACAGGTCTCCTTGAATATGGATGCTCTAGCTTCATCTCTGTGGACTGGGCCTCCCTGCATAGATTAACAACCAAGACAGTGTCTCACAGACATGCCCACAGGCCAATCTTACCTAGACAATCCCTCAACTGAGACTTCCTTTGAAGATGACTCAAGTCTGTGTCAAATTGACAATAAAAACAAACCTAATAGTCACTAGTATTCAGCTCTGAAGGTGAACAGAGCTTCCCAAGAATCTGTTCATGGAGTCATTACGAGAAGGAAATCTGAACTCTTGGGACATTCGGTATCATCTCCTTTGTCCTTCCCTTAGAAAACTCTAACAGTGAAAGGTCAGGATGAGTTGGTCAATTTACTCTATTGATTTTAAAATATACGAAGGAGGAAAGTGAAAAATTAGGGGGAATAAATTATCCTGGGAGCTGAATATGTACAGGTTCTCCATGCTCTTTTTCATACCAAGTGACTCCCAAATACATTTCCCCTTAGGCCACACATTTTTTCCCATGACTAATCCTATGCAGCCCAAATGCTCTTTCACTCGTCACTCAGGAGCTCTGTAGTATGAAGTTTCTGGCCCAGACTTTCCAGCCTAGCCCAGAGGTTTGGACTCACTCTCAGCTCCAGTGCCTCTTAGGTCCAAATAATCACACAAAGGCTTGTATTCATTTTATGCTGATTGACCTATGGCCCAGAAATATTGCTCTTGCTCTTAACCTAACTCATGATTCTTATCTTGTTTAGCCATATGGCGGCTCAGTACCTTTTCTCAGAGCAACATTTCAGCTTCTTTCCACTGTGTCTCACTGACATCTCAGCTCTGTTCCTGTTCCCAGAGTTTTCTTAGTCTGGTAGTCCCACCCACACTTCCTGTTTGCCTTCTGGCCAATCAGCTTTTTATTAAACCAGTAGGAGGCACAAATATTAACAACAAAGTAGCAGAACATACTTCCACAGCAGCATTCTGTATGATATCCTCTTACAAGGAAACCTGTTTGAAAGGCAGACTTAACAGACTTTGGCCAGAAGTTATCAGTACTGGGGAGACTAAAAATCCAATCTATCAGGGACAGGGGACATGGAAGGCATATATACTCCAGCGTCTTCCCAGAAGTCTCTCCTATCCCAGCATCCTCTGCCCACCACTTCAGGTATGGACATGGGATCATGCATTTAGGAAGCCAAGTCAAGGCACTAATGAAAATCAAGAGGCATCCAAATGTACAACCACTACTTTCTCCTTCTCAGTGACTTCCCTGCAGTCGCGTTCACTGCTACATTCTAAAACCTAAATGCTGATGTCACCAATAACCTCCATATTCAAGGCCAGTAGCTAGTCTGAACTGGCATCTTTCTGGGCTTTGGCATCTAAGATTCCCCTTTCTTTACATTTTCTTCCCACCTCACTGACTCCTCACTGACTCTCTGCTGGTCCCCTCTAAGCCCCTCCCACCTTAGACTCAGGAGCAACACTGCACAGTTCTCAGACTTCTTAGCTATGGGCACTCTCCACCTTGATGATCTCAACTCGCCTGCAGGTTCGGCATACTTCTACAACTCACAAGTCCCAAATTACATCCTTGGCTGAAACTGTAATTTCCACATTCCAGAATCCCTCCTATATCCAACGCCGCTCACCTTTTCTCCAAGAATGCCTAACAGGCACAATTATGCTAGCTCCAAATGCTTTGTCCTCAAACCTTGAAGTTACAGTGTTGAAACACACTTTGTCCTCCCCCAGACTCATGTTGAGGCTTCTCCGTGTGGCCAAGATGGGAGGTGGGTCGGAGCTTGCCTTGTGAATGAGCTCTCTCTCCTTTGGGACTGGACGAGTTACCACTAGAGTAAACTAGTCTAAGTCCCTCATAGTGTTTTCCAAATGTGCCTGCTTGCCTTCCTACTTACCTTCTGCCATGACAGGAAATGGCAAGAGCTTCTCACCAAAGCAGAGTTGATGAGGCCACCACAATCTTGGACTTTCAGACTCCAAACCAGGAACCAAAATAAACCTTTTTTTTTTTTTTTCCCTTTACAAACTGCTCAAACCCAAAAGAAAACAGGCCAACTAATCTACTACCTCATTGCCCCTGGTCTGCTTTCTCCGGCTGAAATAAAACCTCCCCAACTGGCTGTGCCCAAAAGCAACTTGGGGATTTATTTCCGCCTACAACTTGTAGTTTACCACCGAGGGAAGTAAAGGCATAAACTGAAGCAGAGACCCTCCCCCGAAGCAATGCTGATTACTGGCTTGTTCAGCTGGGTGACAGCACCCACAGTGGCCTGGGCCCTCCCAAATCAATCATTATTCAAGAAAATGCCCCACAGGTACACCTATGGGCCAGTGTGATGGGGGGATTTTCTCAGCTGAGACTCCTTCTTCCCAGTTAAGCTAGTGTCAGATCCACAGGAAAAGCCACTTCCCCAATGTGGTGGTTTAAATGTAATTAACCCCCATAAACTCATAGGGAGTGTCACTATTAGGAGGGGAGGCTTTGCTGAAGTGGAAGTGGTCTTGGAGAAAGTGTGTCACCGTGGTGGCAGGCTTTGAGTTCTCCTATGCTCAAGCTACACCCAGTGTCTCAGACCACTTCCTGATGTAGGACTCTCAGCTACCTCTCCAGCACCACATCCGCCTGCCATGTGTCCTGCCATGATGATAATGGACTAAACCTCTGAACCTGTAAGCCACCCAATTAAATGTTTTCCTTTATAAGAGTTGTTGTGGTCCTGGTATCTCTTCACAGCAATATACACCCTAAGCAAGACACCCAAATTCTGCTGGTTCCAGCATTCCTCGAGAACCTGTGAAGCCGATTCCCCTCTACCAAGGGAGCCATTTCCCTTATTCCTGGCAGAAGGTGTCTGCAGTGCCTATGAGCATACCAAAGCTCACGCTGGCCTCCAGGTTCCCTCAGCATCACAAGTACGTGTTTCACATTTCAGAGTCCCATCAGCCTCTCACCCGTGTTTCACATTTCAGAGTCCCATCAGCCTCTCACCCTCTCAGCCCTACTCTAAACTCCTCTAGCTCATGAGTCCTCTGCTCTTCTCTATTACTCCTTCAACCCTGCTCTTCAGCTATGCACTCTCTTAGTGTTCTCTCTCTCTCTCTCTCTCTCTCTCTCTCTCTCTCTCTCTCTCTCTCTCTCTCTCTCTTAGCCAGTCCCTTAACCACACCACAGAACAGTCATGTTTTCAGCTCATATGCCTACCTTGTGTCAAATTGACAAAACTGAAGTACTACACTCTGAGTGGTAGCCCCATCCTTCCAGCTGCCTATGTGCACGCTCACCCGCTACACACCTAATTTACAAGGAAACCCTACCTACCAGCACCTGTTATCTCTAGCCTGTCCACTCACCACTTCCATCCCTGGCTCTTCCACCAAACAGTGATCATTTGTCAAGCCTAAGTCAGAGACAAGGATGTAGCTCAGCAATAGAGGCGCTTGCCTAACATCTGGGATCCAGGCTCCATACCCAGCTCTATAACATCAAACAAATAAATATTACAAGCCAATTTTCAATTAGTGGCTTGATAATTTTCAGTTATTGCCATTACACTTCTCAATAACTAGACAAAGTCTGAGTCAACCAAAGATGTGTTCATACCACTAGATTATGACTTTACTTAGAGAAAGAACTGTTGGGTTCTAGGTTTGAAGCTGAAATCTGAAATGAAACAGAAAATCATGGAGGGTGGTGGGTGGGTATTGGAAGAAACAGCGAAAGATGGGCAAGGGGTTATCTACCTCAGGAGATAAGCAGAACTGGACACAACTAATGTACCTTTATATAGTCATCAGGGTCCCAAGCAAAAGGAATGCAAAATATTATAGTGCCTGAAGGTGTGAGGCTGCTAACAGGCTCTTAGCTATTGACTTGGAAGAATAAAAAATAATGTGCATGAAGTTTCTTAAAAAAAAAAAAAAAAAAAATCACTTATTTTCAGCCGAGTGGTAGTGACACATTTAATCTCAGCACTTGGGAGGCAGAGACAGGTAGATCTCTGCGTTCAAGTCCAACTTGGTCCACATAGTGAGTTTCAGGACAGCCAGGGCTTCACAGAGAAAACAAAACCAACAATAAATCACTTATGTTCTTTTTTTCTTTTCCTTTTCTGTCCCTTCTTTTGTTTTGCCATTTGTCATTTTCTATAAGGTCTGGCCTGGACTTTTCTCTTGCCTCAGCAACTCAAGTACTTCACACACACACACACACACACACACACGCACACGCACACGCACACGCACACGCACACACACACATGCATGCACCATCGGTCACTTTCTTGATAATCCTTCCATTACTTCCCTATAATGCTTTGGACTAGAACCTTGGCTTCTACCATGAAAGGGGTATTATTAAGACTGTAACATTTAAGGCAGGAAAGATAATAATAATTACAATTCAGTGTTGTGTGGCCTCTTATATGTTAATCTTTGATTCCCTTGAAGAGAAAACTGCTCTGCATTTGATCATTAGTAATAGTTTTCTCTTCATTGATTATGCTATATGAAGACTCATCTAAAACATTTATTTTTCCATTTTTTGTGGGGGAAGTGATAGGCTGATAACTTTCCTGCCTTGGCCTCCTGAGAGCTGGCATTACAATCATGCCTGGCATCTCTTTTCTTCTCAAATTGTCTCTCACTTTATTCCAACCCTTTAACTGCATTCAGTTCTGGCAAGTGGCTTCAAATGTATTTCCCATGCCCTGTAGCTGGTTAGTCATGAAAACCCAAAGCATACTGTTAGGTGGTCACATCTCTCATAGCAATTCAACCACAAATCCATGTGATCTGACTCAATAAAGCTGGGAAAGGGGTACCACATCCTGGATGTGGACTGGTTTCCTCTTTTTACATATCTATGCATAATGAGACATCAACAACAAAAATCAGCCCTACTTCTAGACTGGAATTAATGCTGTCTTAGTGGCCTGGACCACCTGCAACACTCTAAGACAAGTGCATTTAGCATACAGGCTGGGCTGTGTATTTACAGCACAACAATGTCCTAATATGGATGGAACCAAAATATTTTACAACTGTAAACATAAGTAACAGTCTTCCCAGGCAGCCCTATCTAATTCCATCAGCTTTCTGAAATTACATCTTTCACTAAATCAGCCTCAGGGCACAAATGCAGTAAGATAACATTAATTAAAAGGCATAAAACCATCCAAGAGCAGTAAAGCCTGTAAACTATATTTTTTTTAAGAAAAGGGCAGAAATTGAACTAAAAATAGTAATTGCTTTTTGGCCAGCTTAAAAGGCTTGGTCTTACCCAGTGCCTGAAGCTACAAGTCTGGCAGACTTTCTCCAAGGTAGGATAACAATTAGTATGTGATTCACTTGTCTGGTATGCAGTAGCTTTGCAGGTTGTGTGTGCATGCTCACTTTGCATCCCCAGGCTCCCTGCTTGCCATCAAACAGTATCCAAGAACTGCTAAAGCATCATGTTACCACTATGCAATAACTTCACCATTCTTAAAATAGTCTGTGTGTTCCTGGAGAATCCCATCAATGGCAAGCACCATTGGAGAACAAATCTCTGTTTCATTTTCAAATAAATTCCTATGGGCCATCCACAAACAACTGTTATGGAATATTAGTTGAACATGTGTTTCATTCATTTATGCTATAGAATATTTGTTTAATGATGCAAATATATGTTGTATTTGTTTAACCCTGTGAAGCTGTATAACTCTGCCTGCCTAAAACACCTGATTGGTCTAATAAAGAGCTGATTGGCCAGTAGCTATGCAGGAGAGGGAAACAGGTGGGGCTGCCAGGCAGAGAGAAGAAGGGGGAGGATGCTAAGGGCCAGCCAGGGAGGAAGAAAAAAAGTACATAGAATAGAGAAAGGTAAAAGCCCAGAGGCAAAAGGTAAATGAGATAATTTAAGAAAAGCTGGCTAGAAACAAGCCAAACTAAGGCTGAGTATTCAGTAAGAGTAAGTAATAACTCAGTAAGGCTGAGTAAGAATAAGACTCCATATTTATTTGGGAGCTGGGTGGCAAGCCCCCAAAGAGCAAAGAATTAAAAAAAAAAAAAAAAAAAGACAAGCATAGTTATGACTATCACTAAAAATTGCTACTGTCTTCACACTGACATGATCTCAGGAGATCTTCATAGAATCCTGCCAGGTAAGTATTAACTGAAAAACCTGTTCAAAGTAATACAAGGCAATGCTGGAATCAGGACTAGAACCCAGACCTGCTGGACTGCAGATCCCCAGGCATATAAACAATATACTGGTATACACAGAAGCAAAGGACTCAGTGGTATAACTAAGATTAAAGAATCTCTGCATACACAAAGGTATTATAATGTCACAATAGTAATTTAAATTTTACCTGTTAGTTTCAGGTTGTTTCAAATATTTGCATTCAAATAACCACAGAAAGGAAATGAAACCAGTTCAAAGATGAGTTTCAACTAGAAATCTGGCTGCTGACATGGCGATATAATAAAACAAAACAATACCACAGGTAACAGGAGGCAGCTTTTAAATCTACCTTAGAAATATTAAAATGTGCACCTGTCAAATTGGTGTATTTCAAGAGACTGTTTCATATTACCATTCCATGCTCTCTAATATATTATTGTGATTTACCCTAAAACCACCACCATCCTTACAACATGAAAAACAAGAGCCCTTGAGAAAAAACAACACTGACAACACGCAGCTACGCCAGCAGGCTCCCATTATCTAAAACAGTTCTCCTGCAAGTTCAGTGCCCGACTAATGGAAGCCAAATACACGTGAGCTGGAACTTTATCCAATGACCATGAGCTATGGTGTTAGCAATGTGTGGTCAGGTTTCCCCGAACAAATCATTCAGCTCCCCAGAAACCCTGGTATGGTAATATTAAGACAGTCACTTTTCTATTGCTGTGATAAAGCACAGTGGCCAAGGAAATTTGTAGAAAAGGGACTTTTATTTAAAGCTTACAATTCATCTCGATCGTAGTGGGAACATGACACTGGAGCAGCAGCCGAGAGTGTACATCCTCCTCACCCATACATACACAGGGAACAGAAAGCACACCAGGAATCATCTACCAAATCAATCATCAATCTCAATCTCAATATCTCTCTCTCTCTCTCTTTCTCTCTCTCTCTCTCTCCCCTCCTCCTCATCTCCCTCCCCCACCTCAAATGTCATCAACAAAAGATGCTAAACTGTTGCTCTTTAACTCTCTCCAACATATATTTAGGCGAAGAAGAAGTCTGGACTACACATAAAAAACAGGTACAAGTCAGAGTCCTGTTTAATTCACATTGAAGTGCCTATAAATTGTGACTGAGGGACACATGGAGGCTAGCTTAGAGAAAGAAAGCCAGAGGAAAGACCCAGATACATCCATCTGCATGTAGCCCTTGCCATCACAAAGTAAAGGGAAACCAGAGACCTGTGTGGAGCAAAAAGGAAAAAGAGAGACAGAAAACAGACTCTGGAGCAGTGGTTCTCAACCTATGAATCATGACCCCTTAGGAGGCAAGCAACTCTTTCACAGGGGTCACCTAAAACCATCAGAAAACACAAACATTATAATCCATAACAGTAGGAGAATTACAATTGTAAAGTAGCAAAGAAAATAATTTTATGGTTGGGGGGGTCACCACCACATAAAGAACTAACTGTATTTCAGGGAGGTTGAGAAGCACCGTCCTAGAGCCATTTCAAAGACTGGCCATAGCTGCTCCAATATATGTGAAGCAGGTAGAGTACAAGACTCATAAAGAACAGAGGGCCTCCAGTGTTGGCTGCAGTTCATAGGCATGACTGTGTCACTCCCCACCCAACATTTGTGATCCCACCCCCACCCCCAACCCCCACCTCCTCAGTTCAATGTTAGTGGGAGATATGGCTCTAGGAGGTTGTGGGATTCTAAGGGTGCAGCCCACGAAGAGTTCTTGTTCTTTTCTCCATGTAAGGATGTAGATGAGAAGAGTCACCTACGAGTCAAACACTGTCTGAGCCATAAAGGAGGACTCTAATCTGCCAGTGCCCTCATCCTAGATGCCTTGGGCCTGCAGAGCCATGAGCAATAACAGTCACCTGTCTAGGACACTTAGGCTATCGCAGCATGCACAGACTAGGAGAGATGGCGTAGGGATGGAGCTGCTCACACTAGGCTGGAGGAGACAGGAGCTCCTACAGTGCACACAGCTGCGAGGAGCGGAAACTCGGACAAACTACTTTGAACAACTTTATTAAAGTAGAACAACCCATGCATGCCTTCCAACTCAGTGGTCTTACTCCTAAAGATATATCTAACAGACATGCTTGCTAGTGTTCACTGAAGGCATGCACCAGACTCTCAAAGCAAATTACTCCCAACATTCAAAACTGGGAAACTGAATACCAACTATAACATGGATAATTTAAAGTATACTCATATGAGGTATTACAAATGACTCCATAACCCCGTGGCTAACCAAGCAGAAGACACAAAAAACACTAGATGTGATTCCATTTAGACCAAGTTCCAAAGAGGAACCATTGGGCTTTAGTGATAGAAATGTCGGGAGTGCGTGCTCTGGACGGGATAAAAGGAAAAGTGAATTATACAGACCTGGGGAATGGTCACAAGGGTGCACACATACTTCATCAAGCTATACACTTATGGTTTGTGTGCTTTATCTTAGTTTTATGAATCTGAGAGTCAAGAACGGTGACCTAGAACTAGTCATCCCGGCACTAAGTGGGAAAATCATGGTAAGTCAGAGGCCAACCCAGGTTGCACAGCAAGATCATCTCTCAAAACAACAAAACCACACGGTGGTTGTCTCTGGTAGGATTTCTATTGCAATTATAAAACATCATGATCAAAAAAGTAACTTGGATGGAGCTAGACAGATGGCTCAGAGGTTGGGAGTACTGACTGTTCTTCCAGAGGTCCTGAGTTCAATTCCTAGCAACCACATGGTGGCTCATGGCCATCTATAATAACATCTGGTACCCTCTTGTGTATACTGTATATGTAATAAATAAATAATTATTTTTTACAAAGCAGCTTGGAGAAGATATGGTTTATTTCAGCTTATAACTCCCAGGACATACACCATCTCAAAAGGAGGTCAGAGCAGGATAATCAAGGCAGGAACTGATGCAGAAGTCATGAAGAAATGCTGTTTACTGCCTTGTTCCTCTTGGCTTATTCAGTTTGCTTTCCTAATCCCCCAACACACACACACACACACACACACACACATACACACACACACACACAAAACACTACCACCAGGTAGCATCTGTGGCCCTACCCACAATGGGCTAGGCCCTCCCAAATCAATCACTAAACAAGAATATGCCCACAGGCTTCCAATCTTATGGAGGTATTTTCTCAACTGTAGTTTCTTCTCAGCTGTATATACAAAAACCACCCTTCACAGTGGTTCAACCTTGGGGAAGGTGAAACAGGAGCATTGCCATGAGTCTGAGGCCAGCCTAACTCACACAGAATAAAACCCAGTCTTAAAAAAAATACTAAAGGCTGCATTATCTTACATGTAGAGTATTTACAAGGCCCAGGGTTGGATCCACAGCACAGCCTTCCCCACCAAAATGGGGATAAAGAATATTCCCTTTTCCCTATAGAAATATACTAACACAAATGTCCCTAAAAAAATAATTCTCTAGCCACTGCTACCCGATATAAACATAATCTCTGATGTGAGAGAGACTGTGTGTACGAGTGAGATGTATTTGGGTATATAGGGGTGTGGGGCAGGTGTGTAAAACATACAGAGACCAGTCTAGGCAAGCCCAATGATGCAAGCTTGTACCCCAAGTCACCCAGAAAGTTGAGGCAGGGGGATCACGAGCTCAGTGACTGCTGAGGTACCAAGTGAATATAAGGCCAGGTTGGATTACTTAGCAAAACCATCTCAAAATAAAAATAAAATGGCTGAAGACATAGTTCAGAGATGGAACACCCATCCATCACATGTGAGGCTTTAAGGTAAATCCCTGCTACAACCAGGAAGAAAACAAGAAGAGAGAAAGAAGAAAGATTCCACCACAATAATTCATCAATTCCCTCGGAAGAGTGGACTGGCTTCTCTTGACTCTGCCTTTCACATCCCCTCAAGGGTCTTCCCTTTTATACGTGATCGGTTGAGCTCACATAACAACAGCATCCTCTCCAGATCCATTATCTGTCCCTAGAGAGTGCACATCAGCGACCCAGTGGAGTCAGGTCACACCCAAGACGTTACAGGAATCTGGCTAAGCAGCAGCCTTGTCTTAGTCAATGCTGGATGCTAGGGCTCGTGAGCTATGCCACTCACCAGGCCAGACGGCAAGGTGAAGTGAAATCGACTTGAACTAAGCTTTGCTCCCCTGTCTACCAATTCCACCACTGAGCAGCTTTCTGCCCCCTTACTGGAAAGTTAAAGGGAGAGGGAGGAGACAAACGATGCAGCAGCATCTACATGGTCAGTTAATTTTGACAAGGAAGCTGAGGACACAAAAGGAAAACGAGTCACAAGCGATACTGGGATTTCCTCAGGCCAGAGAATGACACTGGACCCTTATCTGACATTAAACACAAAAATCAACTCAAAATAGATAAAAGATTTAAATGTTATGCCTGAGACCAGAACAGTCCTAGAAGAAGCACAGAGAAGCTTCTAGACATGAGCACTGGTAACATTTCTGTAACTCTCATCAAAAGCTCAGGTGCCAAAAGCCAACATAAATTCATGGCGCATCACATGAAACAGCTTCTGCAAAGCAAAGAAACAAGACAGTAATTTGCTGAATGGGGAAAATATTCACAATCCAATTATCTGATAAGATGTTAATACCCAAAATTCATAAGAATCCAATTGGAGAAAAACAAATAATTCCATTAACAAATAGGCAAGTGATCTGAATAAACAGCTCTCCAGAGACAGAAGATGCCCAGCAGGTGCTTGGGAAGGTACTCACCCAGATTCCTGCAGAAATGCTTCTGAGTGCCACTCCCCTAGGCAAATGTTCTCAAACAAGAGTCAGGGAGGGTGTGTGTGGTGGGGGACTCCTGTACTGCTGGGAATGTAGATTGTTGCAACCGCAAAGCAAAACAGTCTGGAAGTTATTAAAGAAATTTTACAGAGCAGTTAAACATCCCTCCTTCGGAGATCTGTGTACTGACAATGATAGTACGAGTGGAAAATTCCATGTTGAACATCGTGTGATGGTTTACAGACAAGGGTACGAACAATGAATTCATATAAGAAAAGAAATGTGTTTGCACATAGGCCTATCTTCAAGGTATCTTATAATCTATCTGCACATATGCACATATTCCAAAATCACAAATGGTTCTGATCCCAAAATTTCAGTATGGAGCGCTCGATCCATAGAGTCTCCAAATCAAAGTTGGGCTTCGTGGCACACACCTGTAAACCCATCATATGTGAGGCAGAGGCAGCAGGACCATTGCAAGTTTGATCTATATAGTGAATTTCAAGCCAGCCAGGGCTCTATGGTAAGATTCTGATTAAAAAGGAAAAGGGGCTGGAGAGATGGTTCAGAGGTTAAGAGCACTGACTGTTCTTCCAGAGGTCCTGAGTTCAGTTCCCAGCATCCACATGGTGGCTCACGGCCATCTGTGATGACATCTGGTGCCCTCTTCTGCATACTGTATACATAATAAAATAAATAAATAAATCTTTAAAAAAAGAAAAATAAAAAGAAAGGGGAAAAAAATAATCTTCCAAATGGTCCACAAGGAAATAAAATCTTCAGTTCATAAAGATGTCTTATTCTAGTGTTCACCACACACAGTCATTCTCAATAACCAAATAATAGAAATATTCCAAGCCTAATGGTAAAGAAACTGCATACATCTTCAGAACAGTGTTCAACCTTTAAAAAATGAGATGGTGCCATTTTCCACAATGCAAATAAATCCTCAAAGCAATCATACTAAATGAAACAAGCCAGAGACAAGGACAATTACTACATGATATCAATACATGAAGCTTAACGTCAATAGGCAGAGGAACAAGAGTGAGAAGAGATGGGGCATGTAGGTCAGGGGCTATAGGAGCAGATACATAGACTGAGCAAGCCTACAGAGACCGTGCATGAAAGACACTATAGTACTGTCCTTGGGACTCCTGCCAAGACATTTTTTTAAAAACTGTTCTTGGTACAAAAACAAAATTTTAAACTGGGTAACTATGTGATATGATGAAATTAACCTGATTCACTATAGTAACTGCTTCACTATTTATGTCTCCCATAACATCATCTTGGATACTTCAAATATATAAGTTGTTTTTTTTTTTTAATTCTATAATGTAGATAGTTCTTGACAAATCAGGTTACTGGCCAAGTACAGGGGTCAGCCAAGGAGCCTTAGGAAGACAGATAAAGGTCCTGACTCAATCACCCCACCCTACCTATCCCCAAACACTTCTGATCAAGAACCACAGAGGAACATGCAGGAGGATACAGACACCGAGCTAACCTGTAGTCTTACTGAGCTTGGGATGGCAGATGCTCAGAGTGATAGGTATGTCATCACCAGAGGAGATGACTAGGAATAAGGAGGCCGGAAATCTTGCATTTCCCTTTGCAAAGCCCTAACATAGTATCCTGCACTAAACATCTATAGCAAAGCTGGGCATCAGAAATAACAAACCGGATGAAGTCATTTTCCCTACTTATTCTTAACCCCTTTATTCTACCATTGCAATTAAGGGCCTGTCTGCACAACATGACCCTTAACTGAGCATGGCTAGTCAAAAGCCATTGTGTGGCATGGATAGGTAGACAAGACCTTTAATGCCAGTACCTGGGAGGCAAAAACAGGAGAATCTCTGTGAGAATGAGTTCAATCTTGTCTATATAGTGAGATGGATGGATGCATGGATGCATGCATGGATGGAGGGATGGTGTAGGGATGGGCCTGTAGGGAGTGTTACATTCTCCTGAGGCTGCAGAAATTGCTGAAGGTAGAAGATTAACCCCAACTAATCCAAAAGACCACCAAATCTCCAGAGGTGGCCCTGGCAGTGAACCTGTTCTCTATGGACCCCGAGTGGTGAGAGACTGGACTTGAAAATTTAAAAGGAAGAAATTAGTCATTATGAGAGCAAAATGTAAAACGTCTGCTACCACCTCTCCAGCTGGCAGTATTGTTCTCGAGAAGTTTTCCAGTATGGGCCTGCCTACCTGGTGGCCACTGGGGGCAAGCCTTTGAGGGTGATGTGACCTAGCTCCAACCCTGGCCCCACCTCTGCTAACAGATCCACTACAACTTGAACTGGCAATCTCCCATTGCCATGGACTATGACACAATTGCCACCTCGATGCACTCCAATATGGTGGACTGAAACTGTGAACCAAAGCAAACTTCTCCCAGAAGCTACTTCTGTCAGTCACTTAGTCACAGCAACCAGAAAATTAACCGTGGGTAAATGCTAAGTTTTCCGTCCAACTGGGTTATAAAGCCAAACAGTTTACCCTCCATATTCCTATCAAGACACCACAGTGTAGGTGGTGGTTTAAAAGAAATGGCCAGTACTCTTAACCACTGAGCCATAAAAGAAAATGGTCCCCAAAGAGAGGGGGACCATTAGGAGCTGTGGCTTTGTTGGAGTGGTGTTGTGGCCTTGTTAGAAGAAGTACGTCACTGTGGAGGTGGGCTTTGAAGTCTCATATATGTGCAAGCTATACCAAATATCTCAGTTCACTTCCTGTTGCCTACAAGTCAAGACATAGGACACTCAGCTCCTTCTCCAGCACCATGTCTGCCTGCATGCCACCATGCTGCATTTCTGAAAATGTAAGCTAGAGAACAGGTAAAGCCACGAGCCTCATGGCAGCATGTAGATTAATAAAAATGGGTTAAGTTGTAAGAGCTAGTTAGTAACAAGCCTGGGCTACCCATTGAACATTTGTAAGTAATATAAGCTACAGTGTGGTAATTTGGAAATGGCTGCTAGGATGAGAAAACTCTTCCTACATACAGAGGATAACTTACAGAAATTGGTTCTCTTCTTTCACCATATTGGTCCCAGGGACCAAACTGAGGGCCTTGGGCTTGTTGGCAAGTGCCTTTATGTGTTGAGTCATTGTGGGGGTTTGAATAGGTAAGGCCCCCACAGACTCGTGTATCTGAATGCTTGACCCATAGGGACTATTAGGAGATGTAGCCTTGTTGGAGGAAGTGTGCTACTGTGGAGGCAGGCTTTGAGGTCTCATATGTTCAAGTGATACCAAGTGTGGCACCAGGTCTCCTACTACCTGCAGATAACGTAAAACTCTCACCTTCATCTCCAGCACCATGTCTGCCTGCTGCCACCATGTCTCACCATGATGACAATGGACTCAACCTCTGAAACTGTAAGCCACCCAATTAAATGTTTCCTTTATAAGAGTTGCCATGGTCATAGCGTCTCTTCACAGCAATAGAAATTCTAACCAAAACACAGCCCTTTAAGAATTCTCTTAGTGGGGGCTGGAGAGATGGCTCAGAGGTTAAGAGCACTGACTGTTCTTCCAGAGGTCCTGAGTTCAATTCCCAGCAACCACATGGTGGCTCACAACCATCTATAATGACATCTGGTACCCTCATAATAAATAAATAAATTTAAAAAAAAAGAATTCTCTTAGTAAAGACAAATGATTTGCTATGATCAGAGCCAGGCATGGTGGCCCAAGCCTTTAATCCCAGCACTGGGGAGGCAGAGGCAGGTGGATCTCTGTGAGTTTGAGGCCAGCCTGGTCTACAAAGCAAGATCAAGGACAACCAGAGTGGTTATACAGTGATACCCTGTCTCAAAGAAAGAAAAAAGGAAAAAAGAAAGAAAGAAGTTGCAATGGTCATGGTGTTTCTTGACAGCAATAAGTCCCTAACAAAGGCGGCCATCTTGCTAGCCCCTTCTCTACAAACCTCTCAACAACCACCTAAGAGGGCTCCAGTCTGTAAGGGAAACAAACTGGGGTGTGAGGTGTTTCCTGGCAAATCTATGGTCACTGTGACAGAGCTGGGTTTGAAACACGGCCTGCAGGGCAACATAGCCTTAGTTAGCCCTAAACCACAATCCTCCCCTGCATTCCTGAGTCTGCCACATGAAGCCTGAACTCCCCAGGGCTGCTTTCATCAGCAAGCTTAACACGCTCCTTGTGGTGGTTGCAGTTTTCTGCATCATTGCTTTGGTGGTCTCATAAGGCCCAGCTGAATACAGAACCACTGTAGCTATATTACTAAGGTAACAGTCCAGAAGAGCAGGCCTTGGGCAGGGCGGGAGAGTCTGAGCAGGGAGAATGAAATTGAGAGCATACTCATGCACACATTCACGATTAGGTGAAGCTAGCTGTGTTTGTGACTCTGAACAGGAATGATGGCACTGGTGAGAACTAGAACAATGAGAAAGGGATGGAATCCGGCATCCACAGCAGTGCTGGCCCTGCTGCAGGCTGCACCCATCTACCTTGCAGAGACTCAGGGTGGTTGCTTAAAAGGTCCTCATACTTCCAATCCTAGAGCCCCAGCTCGGTCCTCACCTGTAAGCTTAAGGTAACAAGTTCATCTGACTCACCCAGATCTCCAATACCTGCTGCACTCTATCAGCATTCAGAGTAGCTGCCCCCTTCCTGCCACTAAACTAAGACCCTGACCTGTTCCCACCATACTCCACATGCAATCCACAGACACACCCTGTGGACTCCACCTGAAACAAATACTCAACACCTAACCATTTCTCACCATGTCTGCTACGACCGTCCTCATCCAAGTCTTCAGCATCTCTGCAGCCGGAGTACCATAAAGGTCTCTGTGGTCCCCTTCTGCTCCACATTTGTAAGCCTCTTCTTTCCTCCCCACAGGTGCCGGATGACTGGTGCAGGATGGCTACCCGTGCTGGAACCCTTAATGACTTCATCCTCCTGGTATCAATACCAGGGCTCTCTCGATGGCCTTCGACAGCTCAGTCACCAGTTTAGCCCCCACTGCTCTCCCCTCTCAGCTTCATCTACCCCCCTCTTTTACCCATTCCAACCAGCTCTTTGACCCTTTGCCTGGACTACCTGATCCTAGGGTATCCGCCTTGCCTCCTCTAAGCATTTATTCAAGCACTACCTTTAGCTAACCAAACATAGTGGTGTGAACTCGAAAAGCTAAGGCAGTCAAATCATGAATTCAAGGCTAGCTTGGGCCACAAAATGAGACCTTTCCTTAAAAATAAAATAAAATGTTCCTCTCTGCCTACCTCATCCCAATGTCCTCTTGGCCCAGCGTTTCAGCACAGTATGTACATTCTATATTTTCAGTTACTCACTGTGGCTGGCTATGTCTCCAAAACACTTTGGACAAGCTCAGATCTGCTCTATCTGCTTCCAGATGCCTAGCACCTACCTGGCTATCTGAACAAATGGACCATCTCTGCCCAGCTGCTTTCTATCACCAACATCATAAGCTAATTTAAGAAAAATCTATTGTAGCCAGGCCTGGTGGCACACACCTGCAATCCAAGCACTTGAGAGGCAGATGGAGGCAGGAAGATCAAGGGCACCAGGACATCCTGGACCTAACTTAGTCTTAAAAAAATAAATAAACAAACAAAGAAGGCAAGTCTGTTGATTCTGTTGTTGCTGCTTTGCAGTTTTCCAGGGTCATTTTAATTCAGCACCTCCCTGCAAGCTTCCCTGTTCAAGCGTTGTACCCAATGCTGCCTTAGTGAGCCCCTAGAACTAAGACATCCTCAACTATATTATAAGTTCTAGGGGAGAGATCACAGATCCAGGGGCTGTCTGTCCCAAATGTTAACAATTATTTGCTCCAAATGTTGTCATTTCCGGTGGTGTTTACTTTTGATTTCCTTCCTTTCTAAGTCTTGTCATAAGGAACTCATTTTTCCTTTTATGATTAAAACACACACAACTGAAGTGACCATCCCCTTCAAAAATAAAAAGAACATGAGACAGGATCATGGCTGAGGTCATGTACATGCCACTCCCTCTCTGTTCTCCTCTGGACACAGGCTGTGAGTTCCTGCTCCGGTGACTGAGGGGCTGGGATGCTTCTCATTTGTAATTATATTGGTTCTGAACATGAAATGATGTCACTGGGTAATTTGGAGACAATTAACAACAAACCAAAGCCATCTTTAAATTGATTGCTTAAAAATACAGGTGGTTCACCAGATTTAAAAACAAAATCATGTTGGCTCAACATGTTGGTTTATTTTTTTTATTTTGCCTAATCAGCAATCTGTATACGGCCCTGTGCCAGTGTCTGACTGGTCTTTTTTTTTTTTTTTTTTTTTTGGGTACCAAAATTCTTTATTTGAAGAAATGGTACAAATTAAAGAACTTAAGCGGATGTTTTGGTGCGGCTTATAGAAAAGATAAAGGCAGCCCGACATG
>PVIH01022593.1:0-26772 GCA_004025045.1 Sigmodon hispidus | reverse complement strand
GGTCCGAATCCGCCCCTCGGAGACCCCAGCAGTTGCTTTTCTCAGTTCGAGGTTGTGGCGGGTTTTCCCTCAGCAGGAGCTGTGGAAGTGGTCAGGGACTATATACATAATTTAAATGGAGTCACTGTATACTGGAGTATAAAATGTCTCAATTACACATTTTATACAATGTAAAACCTCCAATGCTAGGAATTATATTTTGAAAAGTCACTGGACTAGAAATACATAGATCACCTCAAACATCACAAGCTATTGCTAAGGGTACTGCTTACACTTCACAACATGATGGTAAGGTCCTATTGTTAAGTACACCATTTATCTATGTCATTGAACATAAATAAATTGATCTGGTGCCCAAGCAGAACCTTCATATTTACTGACTAACATTCATGGTTCTGGAAGATACTGTGCAAAGTTCCTGCAGGAAAACAACAATCACTAATATGACCAAGCTAAGAACACTGTAACCTATAACAACAAAGTGCCTTCAAGATTTACTGGTGCAATAGTGCTACAAATGTTATCGAGGTAACCAACCATTTATTCATTGGATTTAAGACCCACTCTATGAGATAAAATTTATGCCTGCCACTAATAAAGTAGTCAAAAACCTGAAACAAGATAGTTCATGTGTTTTAGGAAAAAAGCCTACTCCTATTATTCTGTTTAGTGAACATAACAATAAAATGACTGCTAAATATATATCACTATAATAATTGGACAGTGTTTCAGGAGTGAGAGGCTTTGGAGCACTTATCCCTAAATCAGATGTCTTTATCAATCCTCTCCCCCTAAATGCTCAGGGATCTATGTTGAAGGAGGTGGAGAGAGCTAGGTATGATGGGTGACTCCAAGGACATATGTTTTCCAGATACAACCGGGATGATAAACATCTGAACTTAGACTGTGATACCAAGGTCAGCACCTGCCCAAGTTGAAAGCAGACAAAAAATATTCTTCACAGAGAATGAGAGCAGAAGAGGAGACACAGGATCCCACTCCTAACCAAGAGAAGATTTGCAATGAATACATCCTGGCAGTGGCCAACTCCTTTTTCAACAGTGGAATGTCACTGGGTATCTCAGCCTCACTCTAGGGCAGGCCTCGTATCCAGCGCTAGGGTGGCCAACACAAAAAGGACTCCAGGTATCTTCTGTGTTGTTTTATTTTGGTATTCTTTTTTTTCCTTATTGTATATGTTTGCTTTTATTTTCATTTTGTTTCTTTGGGGAAAGGGAGAAAGAACATAACACTGAGTGGGTTGGGAGTTGAAGAGAATCTGAAAAATGTTGGAGAGGACAGAATATGATCAATGTTTATTGTATGAACATTTTAAAAAAATAATAAAAGCCAGAAACACTTAGTTACGGGAGAAGCTCTGGGTCCAAAATAGAATATACTTGCCAGATATATGTTAAAAATAAAATATCTAACAACAAAGAAATAACATGTAGTATATTCACCTGGGAGTTTAATCAGACATAAAGAACAGGTTTACATCCCCTTGGAGAAAATAGATGACACTGGAAATAATACATAAAGAAAAATGCCACTTTTTTCTCTTGATGTAAAGATAAGAAAATATATATTATAAAAATAGAAGGAGGCTACCCAGGGTAAAATAGAGCTTCAAGAAGGAAGAGAGAGAGAAGCATGAAATGGGCTGAACATGAGAAATGTACAGTGGTGTGCATATATAAAGTCCTAACAAAATTGTAAAGTAATAATTTTATTAATTTGAAAGATCAGAAATTAATTGCCTCAATATTCAGATATTTTACAATATCAAAAGTATAAATATTTTTTTGAATTTGTTTTGAAAGGTTATCCAAATACCAGAGATTTGGTTGAGTAAACTACAAAATATAATTTTGCTCATGTTCTAGAGGATGTCAGTCAAAAATTAAGATGTAGTCAGGGTAGACATCCTCTTTGACATATCTTCTGCTCTTGCTTTTGACTTGTTAACTCTTCACAGGGTCTTGCCTTCCTCTAGTTTTAACCTCAGTGATTCTTCCTGAAAAGTTATTAGTCATATTAGAGCCCTCAGTCTTAAACTCATTTTAACCTGATCATGTTATAAGTGGTTTGTGCCCTAGAGAATGGTACTCTAACATATCATTAGGGATATACAATTCAAACCACAATATGGCTTCTTCAAAAAGGTAAGAAAAATCTTGTGAAATAAATCAATTATGATATCTTCTCTCCAAATTCCTAATCTGTAATTTTTTACGTTTGAGAATTTAATAATAAAAATAGGTGCCATGGGCCCGTATACTTTAATTGCCATAGAGTTCAGAAATTCTTTTTGTTCTTGATAAACAGTAGGGGCACAGAGGTGTTAAAGGAGGGGACTTGGGAGGCCCCGAAAGAAAGCGGGAGATTTAATTACATTTTAATTAAAATTTATCTTAAATATTTTTAAAAGGCAAATCTTTTCTCTGCATATTGTAGGCCATTTTTATATATGACACAGAGGATTTGTGTTTATAAAAATCTATTGAGATGTTAATAAAGTCTTGGTAACTATGAATACTGTCACTGACTGCTCATCATGCTCTGTCAAGCACCTTGAGGGCTGGCCCTACCATAGCAGACTCTCCATGAGGCCTCACCTAGTGCTTACTTCTGTCTCTAATCAAAGAAGCTGTCCACTTTTACCTATTGAGAAGTGTGCGTACAAATAATTCTGTTCAAGTCACATAAAGTGCAGATTTTTTTTTTAATAAGGAAAAGAGCATCTTTTTCACTTAGTCTAAGATTTTCTCTTTTCATAGTAAATGGATTTCAGTGCTACAACCATTGCAAAAAGTTGATGATGATTACATTGTTTTTCACTGAATAAAAAATGACTTGATTGAATTATAGGCAGTAAGATTCAATCACAATGTACTGAAAGTCCACCCATAATCTGAAGTCTTTAAATATATGTTAATAAATGTATTTTTCTTTATAAAAGTCTGACAAGTACAGGTTGCTTTTATTATTGTTGAACTTATAGACAAAATATAGTATTGTTATCTGTAACAAGTATAATTATCTGTTCATTTTGATTTGACTATAGAAAACTAATAAAATCAGAAAACCATACATAAGCATTTGCAGTGGATCAGTAGGTGGGAAATGGTCATTGCTGAGCCCCCTTGCATTTCATTTTCTTCACTAATACCTGACTCTAAGAAGCATAATAAAGTCCAACAGGAAATTACTTAGAGTTGCTATTTAAGAGTAATATAAAGTGCTATTATTATTAGAATCAAGCATTAGACATGGGACTGAAAGCATCTATCCCATGTTCTGCCCTTGCTAAACTGGAAGCTAGCGAAGTGGGTTAACCCATTGATAAATGCAGAAGAAACATGTAGCATCTCCCTCCCCCTCTCAGTGAGTTATGGATTTAATCAGTTCCTCCCTCTGTTGAGATAGGTTCCTTGCCACAATTTAGCAAAAGAAATATTTCTTCAAGAGGCAACAAATGAAAATACAAATGCAGGTAGAAATAATAACTTTAAAAATGAAATGAGAGCAGTGATTGTAGTATTCATAATTTAAACCAGTAAGTCTCTGAAAGAGTCAATATATATGTAATAAAGACAGATCTCAGGAAGCAGGCAGAGAGTCCCATATACTGCTATGACAAGCTACTTTTTTTTAGCGTTTCTTAGCCACGATCCTGAAAGTAGATTCTGAAAGTAGAATGCAGAAAGATTATGCAAACACTTGAAGGCAAGTGTCTAAGTGTGTGTTTACATATATGTCCATGTGTACCTGTGGGCAATCAGGGAGGTCATAGGAAGTGTCATAATCTAGAACTCTCCACCAAATGCGGAGCTAGGATGTGACAAGAAAAGCTCCAACAACACTGCTGTGTCTGCCCCTCCCCCGACAGAACTGATTTACACATGCACACATAACCAAACTTCTATGTGGATACAGGGGATCCAATGTCAGAAATTCATGAGCAGCAATGCTGTTACTCACTGAGACATCTCTCCAGCCAAGATACAGGGAAGTTTCTAGCCCAACTCAAGACTGTACTTTTCTTTTCCTGAATTTGACCGGACTTCACTGACTTAGTTCTCAATTACCTGATTAGGAAGACACTTGTAAAGTATCTACTGCCTTTTATTTTGCAAAGTACTCTTAAAGAATACCACACTATTAGAAAGTAATAATACATTCTGTTTCCCCAGATCCAATCCCCTAGTTTTATCCCCAGCTCAGAAGCAAAACAGCAATGACAACCTTCCCTGTCCCATCCATTTCCTGGACCACGGAACAGGGTTAGAGACCAGGGACTAGAGACAGACCACAACCAGGGACCAGACACCAAAGGTAGCAGAAACCAACAACCAAGAATCAGAGACTAGGGAACAGAGACCAGAAGCCAGATACCAGGGAAGAAGGGCCAGAAACAAGGGACCAAAGACAGGGACATGGGAACAAGGACTAGGGACCAAGGAGCAGGGACCAGGGACAAGGAAAACAGACATGGACTTCTTCCCCTTCTAGCCTTCTTTCTCACACTTTTGCTGAGTTACAGATTGCAACCTTGTTGCATAGATTCTATTTTGTTTTATAATAAAATCTGAAGCCAGATATTGGGGAAAAGCTGAAATATCAGAGAAAAAAACCACAGCTATTTCTTACCTTGCAAACACCTCAGGCCAAACAGCGTAGATCCTGTTACCAAGAGTCCTGGCATTGACCTGGCTCACAGACAGAGGGGCAAAACTATTACCTTCTCCTCCTTACATTTCTTTCCCTGCCCAGCTATGTTACTTCCTGGTGTAACATTCCTAGAGCTAGGATTAAAGGTGTGTGCCATTATTTCCAGGCTGTTTTGCCTTGAATACACAAAGATCCAGAAGATCTCTGCCTCCCAAGAGCTGGAATTAAAGGTGTGGGTCACCACTCCCTGACCCCCTGGCTCTGTCCTCTGATATTTCAGGCTATTTTTATTAAATATATAACCACACAAGCTTAGTAGGCACCCCCACTAATCCAAAGGTCACTCCTCCTAGGGCAACAAATAGGCTGAAGGTAGTTGGCCCCATACTACTCTTCTATTGCTCCTAAGATCCCATCCCCTCATCCATCCCACCCCCAGTTTTGTAACAAAAAACCTGCTGTGACCTCCCTTTTCCCTCTGGGTCCCTTCCAAATAGATCACAAAACCTTGTCATCCAATCTTCCTTTCCCTGACTCATTCCAGTATCCTAGTATCCACCATCAACAGGCATTCCCTGTGAATACACAAGCTGAGCAAGCCAGGAAAACTGGCAACTTACAGACTTCACACTCAAAATCCAGAGAAATAGGAAACCAAGGAACAAAACATCCACCCAAAAAAGTCAAATCCAGAAGTTACCACATAGGCTATAATCAACCCAAACCCAGATGCATAGATGCCAGCACAAAAACATAATTAGTAACAGCCACGTCAATATGTCCCTACTAGAGCCCAGCTTTATTACCACAGCTATGCCTGAATATTCTAAGACAGCTGAAGAACAAGGAAGAAGAAGAAAGAAAAAAAAAAAAAAACTCTTGAACACAACTATATGAAGATGACAGACTTAGTTCAAGAAACCCCATTTTGCATTCTAGTAGCTATTTTATAAAAAGGTAAAATAAAGTTTAATTTCTCATTTCTGGCAAGGAGGATGCTGCCAAGGTCTGGGAGAAGAATAGTCATGCCTGATCAGTCCTGGGAAAAGAACATTTCCTAAAAGAATAGACCTAGCAGGGGGCCTCCCCAGTTCTGAGAGAAGAATACCTGCCCAGCTCTGGGAGATTAGCCAAGACATCAGCCCAGAT
This sequence comes from Sigmodon hispidus, assembly GCA_004025045.1. Taxonomy (NCBI): domain Eukaryota; kingdom Metazoa; phylum Chordata; class Mammalia; order Rodentia; family Cricetidae; genus Sigmodon; species Sigmodon hispidus. The sequence continues at coordinate 20,949 of PVIH01022593.1, read as the reverse complement.
CTGGGAAAGGAATTGATTTTCACTTGACTGGTTCTGGGAAAAACCAGCCACCCCAGGTAGAGTCCAAAGATACTCTGGGGCAGAAAGACCCTAAGCACAAGCCAATCAGTAGCACATTAGCACTGTAGCCTCAAGCAACCAACTTTGTTGTAGTTTTTTCCTATAGAAAATCTCTTGTAGCTAAGGGTACCAGCTACTTCCTGCTCTGTTGTCACAGAAGCTTGAAATATGCTCCCTGCCTGGCTTGTATTATGCTGCCAATAAACTTTATTGTTTGACGTTTCTGGCTGGCTTCCGTGGTCTCTCTGTGGGTGGAGTTCTACACACAAGATAAGTCATCAAAGAGCCAAGACCTAAAACTGGATCTAAAATCAGTAAAGAACACACAAACTCAGGGAGTTCTGGAGATAAAAAAAAAAAAATATGAATTCAAACAGGAACTACAGAGAAAAGCTTCCCAAACAAAAGACAGCAGATAGAAGAATCTCAGGCACAGAAGATATGATAGAAGAAATAAATACATCTGTCAAAGAAAAAATGCTAAATCTAAAATCTCCTGACACAAAACATCCAGAAAATTCTGGGCACAAGGGAAAGACCAAAAATAACTATAATAGGAATAGAGGAAGAAGAATCTCAACTCAAAGGCTCAGAAAAAAATAAAAGTCTCTTTTTTAAAAAAGTTATTACTTTCTTCTAAGACATGGTGGTTCTCTATAGCCCTGGCTATCCTAGAACCCACTCTATAGAAGAGGTTGGCCTGGGACCTCTTCTCTCTGTCTCCCAAGGGTTGGAATTAAAGTCTTGTACCACCACAAAACAGCTTGTTCATTACCCAGTACATATACATTACCCAGTAACATATAAAGGAAGACCTAATAGAATTATACCTGACTTCTCAGTGAAGTCAGAAGGGCCTAAGTAGATGTGAAGCAGATTCTAAGAGAACACAGATACCACTCTAAACCCTGAAAATCTTTCAATCACCATAGAGGAAAAAATAAGATATTACATGATAATGTTAACTTTAAACAATATCTATCTGTTGCACAAATTTTGGTTGTATAAAATGAAACTCAGAGCCAGATATTGGGGTAAAAGCTAGAATATCAGAGAGAGGAAACAGACCATAGTCAAATCTCACCCAGCAATCTTCCAGCTTCCTCAGCCTCACTCGTGGTCCCTTCTACTGACTAATCCATCTTCCTATGCCTACCTTAATTACCTTCTTCACCAAGGTGTTTCACGTCCAGGTTAAGACTAAAGGTGCAAGTTACTATTTGGCATTCACGCCTTGAACTCACAGAACACAGAAAGATCTTTGTCTCTGAATTTACTGGATTAAAGGTGTAGGTCACCACTCCCAGTCTTTCCCTGAGCTAGGTTTAAAGGCTTGAGTTTCCACTCTGTGACCTACCTGGATTGACTGTGGGTGGATCTGTTCTCTGATATTCCAGACTGGTTTTATTTAATATATAACATATCACCACATATTTCTTTTTGTGTCAAAAATAAAAAAGGTTGTAACTAACATAAAAATATGTAAAATAGGTACAATAATTGTATACAATAAATGCAAAGATGAATTAAAGTTAGATATAATCAAATGAATAGCCACCCCAAGTGCCATCACAGAACTTACATCTAACAATGAATTGCAGCAGAGGCAGAGATACATGGCTGAACATTGGGCTAAGCTCCTGGTCCAGCTGAGAGCCCGGGAGAAGATTCTATATGATATGAACAAGGGGCTAGGGCTTATGAGGAAAATTCCCACAGTGATGGCTGGCTGAAGCTCTGGGAAGCTAACTGAATCAAGAAACTTTAACTAACCTGGGAAACTTTAAGAAAAGGAACTAAGCCCTCCAAGGATAGGCAGTTGTCCACTGACATGGGCAATATGTGGAGCCTAGAGGGGAGGCATCAGACTGTGTTTCTATGCATGGTCTGGCACTTCAAAGCCCATCCTCTCCTAACCCAATCATGACATTAGGATGAGGAAATCGGACCTGCCTGGAGTGGTGCAGAGCTGATCTGACTTGGGAATTCTTGCCCTTTTGAGGGAGGGGATGGGGGGATGGGGAGGAGGGAGCCTGAAGGCAGACAGGGAGGGGTTGGGAGGGGGAAGGGAGGGAGAGCAAAGGAATATATGGAAAAAAAACCTTTATTTTCTAAAAAAATAAAAAAATTCAATGGGAAAGACATATACAATAGGTACAATAATTATATACAATGTATACAAATATGAATTAAAGCTAGATACTAACAACAGAAAGCTTCCATTTTCTTGTAAACTGAACAACTCTCTACTGAATAAAAATGTGCTAAGACAGGAATAAACAAATTAATGACTTTCTAGAACAAAGGGAGTAAGTATACCCAAGATTAGTAGATGGCAAGAAATAGTCAAAATGTAGGCTGAAATCAATAAGATATAAACAAAGAGAACAATACCAAAAATCAGTGAAACAAAGAGCTGGTTCTTTGAGAAAATAAATAAGATAGACAAACCCTTATCCAAATTAACTAAAAAGCAGAGATGAGATACGAATGTTAAATTAAAAATAAAATAAAGAAATGGAAAGGTGGGCATTTTAAGATATACTATAGAAATCTAGAGAATCATAAGGACTATAAAACCTGTACTTTGCTAAATGGCAACATATAAAAAATGGATAATTTTTGCAATAGGTACCAATTACCAAAGCCAAATCATGATCAGACAAATAATTTAAATATAAGCAGTCGTTGAAGGTAACCTAACCAAAGTAAGCCCATAACAATGGAGTTTTGGTGCAGAATTCTACCAGATTTTCATCAAACAGCAAAGGCAAATACTATAAATATTCCACAAAATAGAAACAAAAGAAACTTTGCCCAATTCAGTTAGTGAGTCCACAATTATCATGATGTCCAAACCAAATAAAGACTCAAGAAAGAATGAAGATAACAGAACATTTTTGTGAGAAAATTAGACGTAAAAATACTCAATATAATGCTTGCAAAAGGAATTAAAGAATACATCAAAAGTATCATCTGTCATGATCAGGTAGACTTCATCACAGAGATGCAGGGATGGTTCAATATATGACAATCAGTAAATGTCATTCAGCACATAAACTAACTGAAAGAAAAAAAAAACCTATCTCATTAGATGCAGGAAATGTCTTTGACAAAATCCAGTACCTCTTAATGATAATTACTGCTTAGAAATTAGGCATACAGGGACATTCTTCAAGGTAAAATATGCAATTTACAGCAAGAGTATAGTCAATATTAAATTAGGTGAAGAGAAACTCAAAACAATGTGCTAAAATTAGGAAAAATACAAGGCTATCTATTCTTTTCAATATCTATTCAATATAATACTTAAAGTTTGTTGGGGTGAGGAAAGCAGACCTGCCTGGAGTGAATGCTGAACTAAGCCACACTGGGACCTCGGGACCTTGGGACCTCCTGCCCTTGCTGGGAGGAGATAAAGTGATGGGGAGAAGAGAGAGTGACTGGGATGGGTAGGAGGGGGAAGGGAATTTTAACAAGGAGATACATGGATAAAAAAATATGACTTTATTCATAATAAAAAAGTAATAAAAATAACTTAAAAAAATAAAATATTGGTAAAAATGTGAAAAAATACTTGAAGTTGTAGCTAAAGCAACAAGACAAGTGAAGGAGTTCAAGGAGATGCAAATTGAAAAGGAAGACATTCAAGTTATTTGCAGATGATATGATAGTATTCATAAGTGACCTGAAAAATTCCATGTGGGAACACCTACAGCTGATAAACAGTTTCAACAAAGAAGCTACATACAAGATTAACTAAAAAAAAAAAAAAATCAGTTGTCTTTCTACAAATGCATAACAAATGAACTGAGAAAAATATTAGGGAGATAACACCTTTCACAATAGCTTCAAAAAATATAAAATATTTTGAAGTAACTCTAGGGAAAAAAATTCAAAGACTTATATGAGAAAAACTTCACGTCTTTTCAGAATGAAATTGACAATGATATCAGCAGTACAGAAGATCTCTTATACTTATGTATTGGTAGGGTTAACATAGTAAAATTGGCCATCCCAATACAAAGCAAAGTACTCACAATTTCACATGATACTATAGAGTGATGTAAAGATAATCACATGGTATTGGCATTAAAACAAGTTGATCAATGGAATCAAGTTGACTACATACATCAGCACCCATATAGACACCTGATTTTTGAGAAAGAATTCAGAAATATACACTGGAAATCTTCAGCATCTTTCAACAATGGCGTTGGTCCAATTTCATGATTTCATGTAGAGGAACATATCTATATTTAGCACCTTGCATAAAACTTAAGACTAAGATCTCAACCAAAAAGCAAAACAGCAAAAACAAAAACCAAACAAACAAAACTGAATACAGTGAACATGACAGAAAAGGAAGTGGGGACTAGCCTTGAACTCGTTGGTGCAGAAGAAGACTTTCTGAACACCAATAGCCTACGCATTAAGATCAACAATTAATAAAAGGGAACTCGTGAAACTAAAAACTTCTGTAAAGCAATGGACACCATCAATAGGATAAAGTGGCAGACTACAGAATGGGAAATGATGTTTTCAGCTCCACATTTAATAGAGGACTAATACCTAAAATATACTAAGAACTCAAAAACTATATATTAAAAAATCAAATAACCCAATTTAAAATTGAGCCACAGCTGTAAACTGAATTTTCAGGAGAGGAAACTTGAATGGCTGAGAAACAGTTAAAGAAATGTGACATCTTTATCCATCAGAGAAACGCAAATCAAAATGACTTTGAGATTTCATCTTATAACTCTAATAATGGCTAAGATCAAAAACCGAAGTGACAGCTCGTGCTCATGAAGATGAGGAGAAAGGGCAACACTCATCTATTGTTGGTGGGAGTGCAAACTTGTACAGCCACTCTAGAAATCAGTGTGACAGTTCCTCAGAAACCTGGAAATTTATCTACTTCAAGATCCAGCTATATCACTCCTAGGTCAATGGATTATCCCAATGAATTATCCATCCTACCACAAGGACATGTTTCTCAGCCAAGTTCATTGTGGCTTTATTAATAAAATCTAGAAACTGGAGATAATCTTGATGCCTCTCAATAGAAGAACTGATAAAGAAAATGTAGTACATTTATGCAGTGGAGTATTGATCAGCTATTAAAAAATGACAACAAGAAATTTGTAGGTGAATGGATTGTGCTAGGATTTCAGAAACACACTCTTTACTCATACACTGCATGGCTTGTCATCAATATGCATGAGCAAGGGTGATCCTATAAACGCAAAATTTCTGGTTCTCCATGTTCTCTCTGTATAATTTCTCCCTGGCCCAGTACACTTTATCCCCTTTCTGTTCTGCATTAATAAACTCTAAAAGTAGATTATTGGTATTGCTTCGTGATCTGTTCTCACATGCAATTACAACACAGCAGATGGCTAGGGGAAAAAAAATCATCCGTAGTGAGGTAACCCAGTCTAAGAAGATAAATATGGTATGTGTCTACTTATAAGTAATATTAGCTATTCTGTAATGACAACAGAACTATATAGTCTGTAGATCCAGAGAGGCTTAATAAAGACAGGAGAGAATCTAAGGAGGAAACATGGTTCTCCTGAGAAGGGGGAAATACAATAGATTATGGGTGGCCTGGGGGCAGAGGAGGCCTGGAGTGGAGGTATGAGGTTGAAGGGAGCAGGAGCATGGGGAGAGACAGCTGAAATGAAGGGGGTGTTACAGGAAGTTATGAAAATCTAGCACACTAGAAAAATCTTGTAATTGGGACTCCTAGAAATGGATGTTATAGAGTCTCAACAGGCCATTTCTTGTTGCCAGGTAAGGCTGCTACTGGGAAGGGGGGTGTTTGTATTTCATTAGATAGAGTTGTTGGCCAAGGGAGCACTATAGAAATCCCCAAACAACTTAGGTTGTTGTGAAAACAAAGGGTTGCTCTCTGCAAGCTGACAGTAAGGTGCCATTGATGAGGAAAATACCCACATCACTCATTGAACATGAACAGCTTGAGCTGTTACCTGCATGGAGCCTTTACTCTTACATTCTAGTCTCTTGGTGAGTGGCAGTATTACACAGGCTACTGAAAGGCAAACATGAAAACCAGCACAGCCACAAACCCTACAATTTGTCCTTCAAAATATGATAGAGCAATGGTGCACAGAACATGTGGGAGTAGCTAACAAATGTCTGATCTGACTTAAGGCTCACTCCACCAGAAGGAGCCTATGCCTGCACTGCTTGGTTAACCAAGAACCAAAAATTAGACAGCCCACTGACCTAGGATAAAGCCAAATTCTGTTTGTCTTAAAAAAATCAATAAAATGACTCAATGATATTATGCTCTATTCATAGAGCAGTGCCTTATCCAGTTATCAGAGAGGTTTCCTCCAGCAGCAGATGGGAACAGTTTCAGAGATCCACAGCTGGACATTACTTGGAGAGAGAGTCTAAATAGAAGATCTCCATCAAACCCTTCTATGAAGAGTGCAGGAAATATTATAGAAGAGGAGCCAGAAAGAATGTATAGAAGAGGGAATAGAGAACACCAGAAGAACAGGGACTCTGAATCAGCTAAGCAAGGCTCATATAAGCTCAGAGTCTGAAGCAGCAAGCCCAGGGCCTGTACCAGGTCTTCTGCATATGTATTATTGCTACTAGTTTGGGTATGAGATTCCTTCTGAGATTTCAAGCAAAGGGGTCAGGGAGAAGTGAAGCCATGTAATTTAAAAGAACAGCGCTGTTACATATTTAATAAAAACTGGAATATCAAGAAATCAACACACAGTCAAAAACTAGGCAGACATAGCTCAGGAAATTTCTTGATCTTTGAGTACAAGGCCAAATAGCTGGCTTTCAATGGCACACACCACCTTTAATCCCAGCCAGAAAAAGACAGGAGTAGTGACTTATGCCTTTAATCCCTTAACTCCAGAGACCAGAACTTTCTGTATTTCTGTGAGTTCAAGGCTGACTACCAAATAGAGTAGCTCCCGTGTTTAATCCTAACCTGGACGGGATACAGCTGGCAAGAAGGGTATTAAATGCAAGTGTAGGAAAACAGCTGAGGAAAAAGCAACCCGGAGCAAGGTTCAGGAAGCTGGAAGACAGCTGGGTGAGATTTTACTGTGGTGTTTCCTCTCTCTGACATTTCAGCCTTTCCCTGATATCCAGCTCTGAGTCTCTTTCAGTACAATCGGAATTCATGATACACAAAGCAAATCACACCATGATGAAAGGAGTCACCCTTTGAATGTTGTAATTCATTGGTGATCAAAGGTTATTCCCATGTGCTATACTACAGAATGGAGAATGTATCCTGTCAATGACCTATGATAGCTAAGAACTTCTGCAAGTGGCTCAGTTGAGAATCCACTTATAAGACAGTAAGAAAAAGATAGGCTTGATTGACGACACCCTGCGTCCTCTTCTGACAATATTTAACGGCTTCTCTTTCTTCCCTAGAAATTTTGTGTTCATTAGTGCTACTCCCAAATATAATTATGCAGTTCCCTCACTGCTGCCCAGATGGGGTTTTGAATGTACTTTGTGAGATAAAGATCAGCTGTCATGTGTGGGAATAAAAACACATTTTATATTATGCTTTTCAGGTTTCAAAGGTACATGCATTTTTAGAAACACCCTTTTGTAACATTTACATTTATAACTCCACCAATAGGATGGCCAGTGAGACTAAATTACTCATACTTAGCATAGTATGAAAATCTTGCACAGTAATATAGCAAGTCATACAAGATGACTTCACATGGTTCATCCAAACACTGTGAGCTTCAGCAGACAGGCCTTTAGGCCAGACCTAATATAGCCTCTTCATCTTAAATGAGTTATCTAGAAAAAAAAAAAAGATTACTTGAGAAGGACATTTCATGTAATACAATCACCCAAAATTATGTAAGGCACACGCTTGATTTATTTATTAAAGCATATTTGTTGAGCATTTGTTTTATACCAAAATTAGGGCATGCAAAGAACAAAATGGCCTCCCAGAGCTTTTTGGCCATTGAGGGAAAGTAGAGAGGCACACACTCAGTTGTGCAAGTGGGACAAAGCGCTCTGGAAGCCAGCGTTAGTGCCAGATGCCTGCAGGAGAGATGCCCATCTGTAAAATCTAGGCCATTATTCAAATCTGAATTGTATGGATGTGTTAGCTGAATCTATTGTCTTGTTTTCAATAATGAGCCTCTATCTAAGCAACCCTGTGAAAGAGGAGCCACTAGAAAAGCCAATGGCTTGAATGACTACTGGGAAGTGCTGAGGGCTTTATGTGCAGCCTTCTTCACTGTGTGGATTCACAGTGTGATTGTGATCATGGGAATGCTTTCACTGGCAGTAAATTTGTTAATTTTTAAAACTCTATTTATTTCCTCTTACGGGCCTTCACATGCTGACATGTAACTAGATATGTGAATAAATGTCTTCTGGTTTCTCCTTTTAATATTTCTTTTTTTTAATTTTTTTTTGCATACCCATCACTGATCTCCCTCTCTCCCCTCTTCTCAATCATCTCCCAGTTTCCCCCCACCCCATCTATTCCTCAGAGAAGGTAAGGACTCCCAGGGTGAGTCAATTTAGTCTTGTATACCCAGGTTGAGGTAGGACCAAGCCCCTCCCTCTAGTAGCAAGGCTGAGTAAGGTGTTACTCTGTAGGGAATAAGACCCAAGAAGCCAGTTCATGCCCAAGGAATAAATTCTAGTCCCTCTGTTAGAGGCCCCATAAACTGTCCACAGCATTTGACTGTCATCCACATTCAGGGTGCCTAGTTCAGAGTCAGTGAGCTCCCAAAAGCTTAATAGTTTTTAATTTCACCCTTCTACAATCCTTCCTTAAGTTTCTCCTTCTTTTTCTATCTGACACAGTGGAGATTAAGTGATTGTCTTATGAAAAGAAACTGATTCTGGTGATTTAAAATATACTCTAAGCTCACAGCTATGTCTTTATTGCATAACTCCCTTTATATTTATATCATTTATATTGGAAGGTTGCCCTCGGGAGAAAGAGAAAAGATAATATATTCTTTAAGCCCAAAATATCCCAGCTGGAATTCAAAGCCCATGAGAGCTGTGGACTATGAATCTGTACAAAATATAGCTCTGCTCAGAGCTTTCTGTCTCCTGAGAATTTAGGGGGGTGTTGTTCTGCTTAAGGGTGGGGAATGATTCTTCCACCATTCTCCATACTTCTAAGAGTATGAATGTGCTCCCAGGCCATGAACAGAGGTAGGTAGACAGGCCTGATGGGAAATTTGGTCCTCTCAAAGTATACGCGCTTGGTTGACAACAGGCAGTTTCAATTCACTTTAGGCAGCAAAGAAAGAACATAAAGTAGACTTTCTTACATCCTCTTTGACAGACTATTTTCTTTGTTAAATGACATTATCTGTTTTGAACAATATAAATGTACTGGGGGATTCTATTACATGTAACTATGAAGACTGAGTTTATTAAATAGAAGTTACCCTCAGGCTAACAACACTATCAAGCTTAATCAATGCATTTTAGCCTTAAGCTGCATTGTCTTCACATTTTTTTACAGCCTAAATTTAACATTTGTTTAAGTATCATTTCAAAATGACTTCAAAGTAAAAAAATTAGTTGTTATGAAATCTAATAACTTAGGAAACTAAACCTCCAAAATATAAGTTAGCATTCTATTGTCTTACTGCCAACTTAATTATGGAATGGAACTTTCTACATTTTCCCTTTTGCTACCAAAGTGGCATAGTTCCAACTTCAGTATGAATTAAGTAGGTTTATAAAATGTAAAGGCAAACACAATGAGAATATGGGAGTGGTATTTGGCACTATGCAGGATTCTTGTGCTTTTCTTAGTTATCTGTAGCAGTCCAATTCTATGAAGCTCTTGTTTGCAGAGGTTTTAACTATTCACAGGTGGAGGCTCCTCTAGAAAGAGGTAGTGGTCTCCCTGTCCTGTACTGCCGGTGTGCTGTGGGAGTATGTTCTTGTACATTGTAAATAATTGTCCCTCTTGCTGGTTTAATATAAAGCTGCTTGGCCAGAGGCAGACAGGAGATGTGGGCAAGGCTATCAGACTAAGAAAACTTTGGAGACAGGAAGAACAGGGCAGAGATGCCAGAGAGATACAAGAGAGACGAGAGGAGAAGCCATCAGATGCATAGGACAATTACGCTGCTCTGAGAAAAGGTACGGAGCTTCATGGCTGAACAAGATAAGAATCATGGGTTAGAGCTAGCTAGCAATATGCCATAGCCATAGGCTGATCAGCATAAAATTAATACAAATGTCTGTGTGATTCTGTGGAACAGTAGGTCAGAACCGCAGGGCTAGGCCTGAAAAACCTAGCTAGAAACATAATACCACCAGGTTAGTTCTCTTACAGTGGTATATGTTTGCTTCTGTAACTTTTTTTTTTCTACTTTAAGGAATTGTTTAGACAGCAGCATCTAGCTCAGTCTGTGTATAAATAGATCTACCAGAATAAGTCTAAAACACAGTCCCTGCTCTCTTATGCTGGTAGTAAAATGAAGTCCTCGAAGGCATCTTTATGCCCGATGATTAACCTCTACATAAGGCTCCCAAAGCTGTAGCTCTCTGATGCCTACTGATCACTACTCCCTTCTACAAATTAAAAGTCTCTTATGTATGCACATTGCTCACTCTTCCTAGAATGTACAACTCTTCACTATTCTTAACTTCCATCTGTTAAAGTGTAGGCATCTTAGCATTACTTTGTCTCTGATGACTTCATAATCTTGAAACTCCATGTAAAATAACAACCTGATGAATTCTCACAGGATTTTATCCAATTCTTTTATTTACACCATTTTTTCTTTTCTTATGTTAATTTTGACTCATCTCTCCAAATAAGCAAGGTTCATCTGGGAAAAACTATATTTTTGTGTGAGGCAGATATTTATTAAAAATTCAGCTTAAAATACTTAGTTTTAGGAGAATATCAAGTTATATTGACGTAACAATGTTATAGTTGATCTCAAGCAACTTAATTTCCGAGGTGCAGTGACATGAGACTAAAGAAAAAAAATACTTGTTTAAATATTAAGTATTCAAATTTTAAGTCCAAATAGCTACTTTGGATTTAAAGAATGGTGGTACACGTTTTAAGTAAAAAATCTTTATTGTATCCCCAAGATGTTTCATTGTGGGCATTTATATTCATTTTAAAACTTTGTTATATGTCATCTAAATTAGTAATCATGTTCCTCACTAATTGCATGTACTCTAGTGATAAGAAATTACATTAATCCAGCAAAAGCTTTTGAAGTACTGGTTCCATAAAATGTTGTTAGGGAAATATATAATGAAACCATTCTATCATTTAAGTCATTCAAAATCTAATGTTCCATGCTTTACACTACAATAACTTAGGAGCAAAGAATAAATATTGTATTATGAGCTTGTGTGTGTTTAAACTCAATAAAAATACATGCTTACATTTTTGTTTACTTATATTAATATTAATATTTAAATGTGGACTTGTATGTTTTTTATGTTTACATCATCTTAATCCTTTTTAAAAACTATATGCCTGGAACCTCATACACTGAACAATATAAAATTATTGCAACTTAAACTTTCCCACACCAACCCCATGCTTTGAAATATTTAACTGAATTCATAAGGCCAATGTAAATATAGAAAACCCAGGAATAAATAGACTTCATTGTATATTTTCAATACTTAACCTTCTGTGTAATTTTAAGTGAAGCATAAGTATAAATTCTGAAAGCTCTGGCAGTTTGAGTTGGTCTGATGCCCGGTAAAGCACTCATTCATTTAAATACCCTCTCCTTAACACAGGAATTTGATGATTATTTGCTTATATTTGGTTTGGTATTAATGACAGCTGTTAACTAGTTTCTGTCATCCAAATCACCCAGAGCTCTATGGAGTTCACAAAGCCTGGAAACAGAAGGGGCTGTAGTGGTTCACTGGGACTGCATTTGCATTTCCCAGTCTGTCCATAAGAATCTGAGTCCTTGAATGACTTGAGTTCAAGGTCGTTTAATCATTTATTAAACAAGATTTGTGCATCCCTAGCTCAGTGAATAGTTTGCTGCAATTAGCAGTTAGAAAATAGTTATAATTATTGCAGTCTATGAGACATTTGGAGTATTGAAAATGGTTTCTAATGCAATACTTCAATTAACTGCACTTTATTTTATTGCTATTTTTTTGAAAACAAATGTTTCTTTTAAGGTGTTCTTTATATAGTAGAATTTAAAACTACTTTTGCCTCCAGTGCTCCTTATCCCATGCGTAGTACTTGTGTGCCTTTATCTTTGTGTGCAATAGTATTAAGTGTACTTTTTCCTTTTTTTAAAACGTTGACTACATCTTGGACCCCTGTATATCTTTTATCAACATGCCCCTATTATCTTCAAAGAACTTTTGAGGGTTAATTAAACAGGCAGATTCCACTCTGCCAGCCATCCCAAGGTGATGCTCCATTTTGCATAAGACAATGATTGTTGGATATGTTGGTTTAATAAGAATGCATTGTCATTAAGGAGTGGTCATACTTGAGAGGGGTTAGAAGGTGTGGCCTTGTTGGAGTAGGTGTATCATTGTGGGTGGGCTGCTGTGCAAGCCAGGTCTAAGTTCTTTCTCTTTCAGCTGTCTATGCCTCCAGCTGTGGACTCTTAGCTACCTATCCAGCACCCTGTCTACCTATATGCTGCCATGTTTCTTGGGACAGTAATAGACAAAACCTCTTAATATAAGCAAACCCCAATTAAATGCTTGCTTTTTTATGAGTTGTGTGGTCAGGAGATCTCTTCATAGAAATGGATCATTGACTAAAACACTAGATGAACCAACTGATATCTTCCTCATTTCAATTAACAAGGAAGTAAACAGAGCAGAAACCTTTACAGTAGCTGCTACATGTGGCAAGCTTCATACTTACCTGAAACATGAGAAGGCATAGGCATATGTCTGTCTCTGGGCTTAAAGTGGATAAACACTAATACCTTTAATATTTTGTATCTCATCTTTTATTCTCTTTTCTTTAGAATAAGCCTGATAATACTATGCATGTATGCAAGTTAGGAAAAAAGGATGGTGCTGTTATAATACTGGGTTTTTAAGATGAGAGCATTGCTTTCCTTTTTATGTGAATGGTAGTTGTGTTTGCACTGGCTACTATTCTGGGCCGTGAATGCTTTGCTTTCTATTTAGTGTCTAGAAGAAAAGCATTTGGTTGTAAGATTCTTTAAACTTTATTATGAAATAATAAGGGAGCTAAAGCAAGCCTAATTAAATTTCTGCTATTCAAAGACAGTAAAATTTCAGCTCCAAATTTAGTGCTGTATAATTAAGATTGCCAATTAATAGCAATAGAACTGTGGCTGAACAGACCTGTGAACATATTTATCTGGCTTTGGATGCACTGTGAAATAAATTCGGCTTTTGTATAGCATTATATGGTAAAACTTTTATCAAGTTGTGATGCTGTTTTGTACTAATTTGAAAAAAAAATCAAAAAGTACACATAATACAAAACCGAAAACATTTCTTAGGCTTTTATCTTTAATAAAGTGATAGCTTACAACTAATTTGTTCTCTATAATTTAATTTTTCAAAAAGGAGAGACAAAGAACACATATATAGGATACTTGAAGAAAGTTAAACTGGTGTTAATAAATTGATGTATTTATATTTATGATTGTTAATCTTTATTTTGTATCTTTTTAAAAATTTTTATTTAATTTTTTCATACAATATATTTAGGCATATTCTTTCCCTCACTCAACACTTCTCAGGTCTTTTTTGTGCCCACCCAACTTTAAATTCTTTGTATTTATAACTGCTGTGGATGGGCATGATTATTCTTCAATGAGGTGACATTATATTAAGTATTCTATGGGGAAAGTCCTGGAATATTTAGTCAACATAAAAGTGGACTCCATACATTATTTGCTTTTGTGAAATATGGGTGTTTAATACTGGACTGCAAAGATATAATCCTACATGGCAACCTGTTCAGTTTGAAAATTTGTATGTCAAATGTACATTAGATATTTATATTAGATTTGGCATCTAAAATCTGTAACAAGAATGCTTTATAAACAGAAATGATAACTACAAATAAGAAAGAAAATCAAAGTTGCCTTTAGAATTATTATTTAAGCATTCTTCCCAACCCTGTGTGAAAGTGCTATGTAAGGACACATAGCATAGGAAAATACACAGAGCTACATGGTTCAGACCAGCTCATGCCATTTAGAAGCTCCCAGTCAACAGTACTGACCAGGCCATTTTTCCTCTGTTGAAAGCCAGCAAGGGCTTCCTTTCTAGGCTTGATTTGAATTCAAAATCATTCATATAACCCTAGCCTGTAGCATCCCTGTGTCCTACCACTGCCTTTCTTGTGATTTACATTTTTAATTTTAGTTTTCTCATTATTACCTCCACTGCCTCAGGACATTAGTAAATTTGGTAAAGAATTTCTATGGATTCTATAAGGTCTTCCCTTTTATATCATTAAAATCTGTACTTGAAGTTCTTTTCTTTTTTTTTCCTTCTTTATTTTGTATTTTTGAAGTTCTTTTCAATGAGTTTCTTTGACCATTCTCTAAAGTGAATTCAACTCACATTTTATATATAATCTTCATAATTTTTTTTTCAATTTCCATAATGCCCAGTGTACTACTATAGATCAGGCTTGATACTTTAACCTTTTCTATTTCTAGTATAATGGACTTACTAAAATTAGGAAATATTGTCTCCTAAATTCTCTGAGATGTCCCAAATTCTTCAAATATTGCCTGTCACACAGTAGGTGCTAATGGTATATACCTGGATGCCTAATATACATAAAACAAAAAGACATGTCTCTTAGTAACCTGACACACAGAGTAAGTCAGTAATGAAAGCACACAATCTTAACTCACTAGACTGTGTTCACTTTCAATTCATTTTCTGTAAAATAGTTTTTGTAACTGTATGTACTACTGACAGTGCACTATTTTTTTATATTGTTTCCATTTTAAAGTGAACATAGAAATGTATTATTTTCCAAGAAATTATAAAAATATATTTGTAATTGTTATAAATAAATCCATGTCCACAAGTTCATCTTGAGAACATAAATCCAGGTGAGTATGATAAATAAAAGGGATGCACAGGTGACTCAGGAAAAAGGGGAAGAGCTGGTGGATGACACAGTGCTGTTGGAGTTGGGCTTTCTGAGTCACATGTAACAAATAACAAACACACAAAAATAAGACTAAGTAGATGGTTGGGGTACTATAAGAGATAAGTTTGCTTAAGTAATTCACATGGTTATTCTTTCTTCTGTTTTTTATCATAGCCAGTTTCTAGTGTGTGACAAGTCATTTCTCTCATTTTGTTCAAAAAAGATGCCTTGGTCTTTGTTTCTAAAATCTCAATATCCAAGTTCTTATTTGTAAACTTTAAAATGACCTTGTTGGGCACACTGATAGCTCAAGAAACAAGTAATAGCCTTGTAGTTAATACACAAACACTGGAAATATAGAATTCTTGTGGGTTTTTAATTGAGAAATGGAAAAAAAATAGAAGCAAGACAGGAAAAAATGGAGGGAAGAAGAAAAGTGATAGTAGAAGGGGAGAGAGAAAGGGAGAAAATAGTGGGAACAAGCAGGGAGAGAATATAGTATGGAGGGAACCAGGGAACTTATTCTTAAGATCAGCTTTAACAGTCAACATTTGTCATATTAGTTCCAATTTTCTAAGCATATGAATGGTCTTTTGTGTTGTTGGCTGCTTCATCTCATATTCTTCCTGTCTGGAATATCACATCATAAAGAATATTTCCTAAACTTCTTGACATTCCCAGATCACACTCTACTGGTGATAATTTAATGACTGGATGTCATTCAGCAAATATTATTGTGCATAAGTACTCTCATTTTTAGATAACAAAAGTTTTACGGGTTTATGCTTTTGTTTTGCAATACCTAAGGCACTACTTTGAGCTTTGTAGACACACACTATGTATGCTTATAGACTGTTTTTGGCAGGATCTCTTTTATACTTGACAGTGTGAAAAGAAATTAAATTCATTGTAATATTTATCCTTATGAAAATATGTAAAGAAAATTTTACAAACATCTGCATTTTCAGGTAGTAATCTTAAATACAGAAAAGTTAAATAATTTGTCAGAGCCTGTGAAATTGCAAAGAATATGCAGTAAGTTAAAATAGAATGTCATAGATAAGACCTCATTATTTAGAGTTTAAATGTTCAGGGCTTTCTTTCTAACATAGACTGTGACAAGTTATGTCAGCAAGGAAAAGATTCCTGTCTCAGTCTATTTGAACTGTTCCAACAAAACATCATAAACTTTGTTGCTTCTTAAGAAACAACAAAACTTTATTTCTTGTGGTGGCTGAAGAGTTGAGGGTCAAGAGGATGGCAGGTTGTTATGTGTCTGGTGAGAATCATCTTCCCTTTATGTCATCACAGTGCAAAAAGAGGCACAGATAGATTTCCAGGTTTCCTTTTCTAAGGATCCTAATCATAGTTGTGAGGGCTCCACCATCCTGACTCCCACTCTACTTCTCCAGCCTCACTTAAAATACCAGGAAATATAAAACTGTGACTTAGTTTTCAGTGGATCCATCAAACTGGCACCATAAGCATTTAGACGCAAACAGCTCTGTATTTCCGAGATGTTATTTTTCTTTCTCACTGAAATGCAGGTGCTGTCCTTACTTGCATGTTTATAGCAGACCACTTAGGATTTAATATTCAACTCTGAGAATAATGGTTCTCCATCTCTCAATAGCCAAGATCTTGCATCATACTTGAGTTCTCTTTGAAAACTATCCCCACTCACTATGTAAAATGTCTGCTTCTGAAGATCTTACTTTCCTTTCACCCTGAGCTTCCTCTGCTGTTGCTTCTTGAACACAATCCCTCCTCCATGCCTCTGTAGAGCTATACAGCCCTCCTTTGCCTCTGATTTACTGTCTTTTCTCAATGCTCTTCAATATCCTGTAAGCTATTTGCCTAAGCATTTGCCTCAGCTTCTTCTCTCATTAATGCTCAGCCCTCAGGGAAGTCACCCATGTTTTGATACTATTACAATTTTAGTTGGATTACCTTCTTTATTGCTACTTCCCTGTCTGTTTTTAGTTTATCCTATTTTGTTAACAACTCCAGGATTTTTGATACCTGACTCTCTCCTTTCCTTTTTATGTTAATTCTTCCTTAATCAAATATAACGATAGAGTATAATGTGCAAATATAATGTCTCTGTTAAATCTAAATACCCATAGCTTAAATTTCCTTACATTCTCAGAATCACTTATCTTTTACTTAAAAGAGAATATACAATTCAGCAGATGAAAATCTCTCAATATTTTTTATTTAAAATTATGACATTATTACATGTGTTTTCATTAGCATGATTTTATCAGCACTAATCATTAAAGATAACTTTCTATATATTGATGACATCAGTTCAGGAATGGGAAACAGCAATTCATTCATTCGTTTGTATTTTTATATTTCTCTGACATTCACTATCTGATCATTGTTCTTTTAATTAATGTTTCTTGAAATAATTACATGTATGTACTAACACCATAATAATAGCTTATAAAGAATATGACATGAGCAAAAGTCTTCAGAAAGAATTTAAATAGTTACTATAAATACATACAAATAATCATAGTATATATATATATATATATATATATATATATATATATATATATATACTCTAAGAGAACAAAATAAAGATGAATGAAATAAGGAAGTCAATCTAAGACATGAAAATATAGATAGAATTAGTGTTGGTGGGAGTATAAGCTGGTTCAGCTACTCTGGAGTGCAGTATGGTGATTTCTCAGAAAACTGGGAATCAAACACCTTGAGGACACAGCAATACCACTACTGGGCATATACCCCAAAGATGCACATTCGCACTCCAAAGGCATTAGCTCAACTATGTTCATAGCAACATTATTTGTAAAAGAAAGAACCTGGAAACAACCTAGATACCCCTCAGCTGAAGAATGGATTAACAAACTGTGGTACATGTACACAATGGAGTACTACTCAGCAGTAATAAAAAGTGATATCCTAAAATTTGCAGTCAAATGGATGGATTTGGAGAATATTCCCCTGAGTGAGGTCTCACAAACTCAGAAAGATAAACAGGGGATGGACTCACTCATTAGTGGATTTTAAACAAAAAAAGCTAAGCATGTCCAAGCTGCAAACCATAACCACTGAACAGCTTGGGATCTGAGACACCTTGGACTGGCACTTTAGAGCCCATTCCCTTTAGAGGAACACTTGACTCAGTCTTGATGTGGGGGTGAGGAAAGCAGATTTGCCTGGAGAGGATTTTGAACTAAGCCACCTTGGGACCTTGAGACCTCCTGCCCTTGCCGGGGAGGAGATAAAATGATGGAGAGAAGAGAGAGTGACTGGGAGGGGTGGGAAGGGGAAGGGAGCCTGAACAAGGGGATACATGGATAAAAAAATGACCGGTTTCCAATAATAAAAAAGAAAATATAGATAGAATTAGTTAAAAATATAAGCTGAAATTATGTTAAAAATTAAAACTTCTCATATATAGAAAGCTTCACAAACAGAATGGATCACATAGAAAATAGGTTCAGGAATAAAAAAATGATATATGAATCAGATTGCTCACTAAAGATAATAATTTAAAAGAAAATCAACAGAAAAGTGGAGAGCTCTATAAACTCATGAAAATAACTAACCTTCAGATTATGAGAATAGTCTAAGACAAAGACTATAGCGAAGACATAGAAAACATTCTCCCTAAAACCAGAGGAGAAACTTTACCAAACATAAGAAAGTGATACAAATTTTGCAACAGAAAGTCTAGAGAAAAATGTATAGTACCAAAGAAAATGTATAGACCAAGGAAAAAACAAAACAAACCAAACAAAATCAAAACAAACAAACAAGCAAGGAAACTCTCCACAAGATATAGTTAAAACAAGAAATATATAGAATAAAGAAACTATATAAAAAATTGAAAGAGAATGGTTAAGCCACTTATAAATCCAGGTTCAACAGAATCCTATTCAATTATTTTACTAAAACTTTTAAACCCCAAGAGCCTGTAAAGATATATTCCAAGTTCTCAAAGTGGAGTGATGGATCAGTTGTTAAAAGCTTTTGCCATTTTTCCAGAGACTGCACATTAAAATTCTAACACCCAAAGATTCTAACAACTCTCTATAATTCTAGTTCCAGTTGATCATTTCTGGCCTCTAGTGGCCCTGTATGTATGTGGTGCACAAACATACCTCCGTGCAAAACACCCAAAGATGTAAAATAAAAATAAATAAACTTTCCAAATTCTGAAAACAATTATCAACCCAGAACATTATATGGAGCTAAATTCACTTTTGCAATTAAAGAAAAATAAGAACTTCTCATGACACTCTCCTTCCTGTCCTCTGGTACAATCTCTGCAGTCTCCTGTAACAGACTGCTTGAAGGTGCCTTTTATTGTACCCTTGCCTCAAATCAATTCACTGGAGACTCCACCTCTTGACACATATTCAGGATTTGCATAGCCCATTCATCCATGTTTCAATTAATCATTCTTTATCTTACTACAACTTACTTGCACAATCTCTTCTTCTCATAACATTTTTAATTCTCTGGGAACCACTTCTCTTGATGTGAGCAGAATGTCCTTAGCTCTTTCCCGAAGTCCCTCTCAATCTTATTTCCTAGCCCACTTCTAATTCTCTCTGACACCCACCAATAAGCAGAAGCATTCTCTACCAGGCAGCCACTGCCACCACACTTTATTAAGAAACAGAGATGGCAACAGAATGGATCACCCACCCAACAAAAAGAAGGTCAGCTATCAAAGTTTAGAACCACCTCATGCAACCTAACACCAGATACCTACACATCAGCCTCAAAAGACAAACATTTAAAGCCAAGCCAGTATGCCACCTTCAGAATCCACTAACTTTAGTAAGTAACCACAACCCACTTCTCATCTAATATATCTGCATACAAGACAAGGACTGCAAACAAATAACTATGAATATCTTCAAGGATCTTAAAGAGCATATGAATAATCCCTTAATATTGTCTGTGAAAAGAAAGCACTTGAATGAAACAATGAAAACAGTTAAAGATATAAAAATAGAAATGGGAAAAGAGAACAAAAATGGAAAGAAATTCGGAAAGCAAAAACTTAGGAAGTAAACCAAAAACTTCAGGAGTAAGTCTCACCAATAGAGTCCATGACATGGAAGAGAGAATTTCAGGTCTTGGCAATAGGATAGAAATAACAGATACCTCGATCTAGAAAAATGTAAATGTAGAAAAATGTAGGCATAAGGCATTCAGGAAATCTGTGACACTAGAAAATATAGTAAATATATAAATAGTAAATTATTGGTATGTCATATTTTCACTATCATTCAGCTCTGGGAAGTTTTAACTTTGGTTATTGATTCTTTCCTTTCTCAAATTATCATTCAATAGTGCATTGCTTAGTTTTAATGAGATTATTGATTATTTACTTTCTGTCATCATTATTGCTGTTTATACTCAGCTTTGTTCCACTGTGGACAGATCAGATGCAGGGCATTATTTCCATTTTTGTAATTGAAACTACCTTTGCGGAGCAAGGGGAACACTACTCCATTGTTGGTGGGAGTGTAAGCTTATTCAGCTACTTTGGAATGCAGCATGGCGATTTCTCAGAAAATTGAGAATCAATCTCCCCAAGGACCCAGCAATACCACTTCTGGGTGTATACCCTAAAGATGCACAGTCACACTCCAAAGGTATTAGCTCAACTATGTTCATAGCAGCATTATTTGTAATAGCAAGAACCTGGAAACAACCTAGATGTCCCTCAACTGAAGAATGGATTAACAAACTGTGGTACATCT